>NCKU01002911.1:0-16992 GCA_003675995.1 Dinothrombium tinctorium | reverse complement strand
TATATATTTGAAATATTGAATTGTTAGATCTTTTTGAAAAATTATTAAAGAATACATAGTGGAAATCTCGAAAGAAACACCTGTACTACCGTTACAGAAAAAAGTTTCCTACAGCTAAAAGAATACTTCACTGCATTTCATGAAACGTCACACTGGACATGCTTAATTTTGATTTATTTAAACAAAATCGTGATTTCAAAGCGGTGTTTCATTTAAATCGTTTTTGTATTAGTGCTCAGATATGACGAAAAATCAAAATTATTTAACTAAAGACTAAGAATGAATCAATTGTAAATATTTCGCCTAGTGTAGGTTTTTCTGTTGTGACAGTGCGAAAGTGGTTAAAAAGGTGGTAAACAGACGAAACAATCGTAAAAATGGAAGTGGTCGAAAAAGTAACCTCAGATCTACAAAATATTCAAATAAAAAATGTTGCAACTGAATTACCGTCTTTATCTTTATTATAAATTTTTTGTATTTTTGAATTAAAACAGTATTTTCGAAATAAATCAAAATAATGCACATTTTGTGTGACGTTGTGATTTGCAATGAAGTATTTATTTAGCTTTAGTAAACTTTTTTCTTTCGACGGTAGTACAAATCCATCATGTCTTTTGTGTTCTTGTTTTTCCAACATTCAGTTTAAAATTACAAAGATGCCAACTTACTTGGAACTTTGCTTTTTACATTATAAATGATCCAAAATAAAAATTTTAAACTTTAATTTTAATTCTTATTGTCATGCACCTTTCTGTCTTTCGTCAGTCATTTTTCAAATATACTCTCGCGTGATGCTCTCTGTATAAAATTATTGTGAAAAGAAATTTTTAAAGGCATATGACAATCATTCATCACTTTTTATCTTTTCAACAACTATCTCCAGCTATAATTATATCAAAAAATTTCATTTTATGCTGTGACATTTTTTCCAAAAACGACTCAAGCATTTTAACGTGATCAAGATTTACAGAATCAGGAAAATAAAACTAAGCTTATTTGCTTTTTAAATTCAAGCTTTCTATTGCTTTTATTGTCTTTTTAAAGAAAACAATTTTCGGACATAAATTTTAATGTCAATTAAAAATAAAAAATTGATTGCAAAATGATTTAACTAATCTTCGGAAAAATTTTCTGAACGTTAGATAAGTTAACATTGTGTAAACTTCGTTAAAACACAAAATGAATCAGTTTCAAAAGCTTGTTTGTGATTTAAAATTATGAACAAACAATAAGCGATATGAAAAATTATAAGCAAATCAGAGGTCACTGTTATCCAATAGCTTTTTATTAATTACACATTTTCAACGAAGAACGTTCGAACGATGGATTAATGTCGAAGATTAATTTTGTTGTCACAATGGAAAAATTGAAAATGCGACTCTTTGAAGCACCTAAAACAATTTCCAAAATGAAAAGTTTCGTTTAAAAAAGGTTGAACAAATGAGATCAAAACGTTAAGTGATTGCAGTTGAAAATAAACGTAACGTTAAAGGTGAAACGAGAGTATTGGTTACATATTATAATGTTTGGGTTTAATGAATTCGCAAATTGTGAATTGTTTTAAACTCTCGACGCAAGGATTCCATTCGGCTTATTGGTTTTCGAATGCTGGTTAAATGAATGCTTAAACAATGTAAATGCTTATTTTAGCAACTAACATATTGCTTATTTGTTAGTCACTATTAGTGAAGCAGGCGAATCAAATGATTTTGATTGATTTTCTTGATAGAATTCATTAAAGTTATCAATTAAATAATTTAATTGAGAGAAACTTCATGCAATAGTCACAAGTAATCAATAAAAGACACAATTTGACTTTATTATTAAAATTAATACTGAATCAAGATGCATTGTTATTGACGCTTAAGTCACTGATTCAATTAGAAACGGAGAAATGAATCAATCAAGTTGTTTCGTAAAAAAGTTGAAAACTCTTTATTTACGTAGTATTTTTAATCTGGACGAAAACAATCTTACCACAATAAAACACGTTCATTGCTTGAAATTAATGTACCTGCACTTTATCCACTTATTTAACTCTTTATCGATTTATTTTAAAAATATTTCTCACGAAAAGCTTGTTTAATCTGATTTTAAGCTTTGTTGTTCTAGTTCGGCTTTTCAGCAAAAAGCACAAGACTGTCAAACTTAATAGTGACCCACTCTCCTAAACCTTCACGAAATGACTTTAGATAATCAACAACAAATTCATCTTTCAACGAATCGGGAATGAAACGAAGCCATTGACATACGTAAACAAACATATCAACAAGTTGGTCGAAGTGCTTCGAAATTGAATTATTGGCAACAGATAAGCGGATATTTTCGAAGCCAATCGATTCGCACATCTTCCGCCATTCCTCTTCATCTTCTCTATAAAAGAAGCCAAATGGCGCGAATGATATTTTGCCAGAACAATTTTCCCAATTTGATTTATCTTGCTTGTCTTTTAATTCAAACACTGGCTTAAAATATTGCTTCCATTTTGGTGAATGAATTATGTAATCTTCGAATTTATGTTCCGAATTTCTGCATTCGTGGAAAGCAAAAATGTAACATTTTCCACCTTAAATAAAAATAAAAATAAAATAAATAAACAAATCACTTGGGATTAGCAATCATCAATTTGTTAAGATAGCTAAAATGTTTAATGTTGCTCTTAAATCTCACCTGGTTTCATCATGTTGAAAATATTCTCAAGAGCCTTGCGCTTATCTTCGATCCAAGACAAACAGTGATTTGAAGTGACAATGTCAGCTTTGTGTTCAAAATCAATTTCATTTTTTAATTTCTCCCAGTCATCCGTAATATCGCCGATTTTGAATTTCATCTCATCGCTTTCATAATGTTTCTTGGCGTATTCAATTTGAGCAGCATTTTTATCGAGCGCAATCAATTGCTTACATTTTGTAGCATCGAATATATCCTTTGTTATATTGCCCGATCCACAACCAACATCAATCACAAAATCGATTGCTTTCTGCTTGAAGTCATTTTCAATTGCTTCGAGTAAAAATTTAGCATCGTGTCTTGGAATAAAATTGTGGCTGTCGTATTTTGCAGGCTCGCTGTTCATTTTATTTTCACACAATTTTTGATTTAATTCTCTGTAAATAAGATTAAAAACACAATTGAATACAAAGAATTCAATACAAACATAATACAATTGAAAATACAAAGCATACAGTATCATTGCACAATTGTGAAATATGAGAATTGTACTTACCTAGAGAAAAAATTTGCACTTTTTAAATTGTTTAATAACCTGAACACTTTGCGTTTAAGTTTTTTTCTTTTTATTCTTGGTTAACGAAAATTACTTTCCTTATTTCTGCTTAAGAGGAAAATTCTTGCATTTATCGATATCGCGATTTCACTACATTAGCTTTGCTTTTCTCCTCCAAGCAATGCTTCACTTCTCAAACACCGTGTTTGCTGAAGGCATTACTATTTTTAGCACTTTATAAGCGATCGGTAATCCTTTTTATATAGCTTTTGCTTCAAGAATGCCAGACTAGAGACAAAATAAAAATGAATAACATCACTGAATATCAATTTTTTATTTCAACTTGTTTACGCAATTTTAAAGCTACACAGCTTTAGCTTTTTAAGCACACTCTTAAATATGATTTCGCATTCGACAAACTCGCAACTTCTGCCACTTTCCGGTGTCACTAACTGACATCCTTTCACACAACTTTGTTATTTTATTATTTGTTATATTAAATAAAATTTAAACACAATTTGAATTAAATATTCATAATTTAGTGTTTTTTACTCATTTGAATTGAGAAATAACTTGATCTTTGCAAATTGCTCGATCGTTTTATACTAAAACTTGGTTTGCAATATTTTTGGCTGCTTTACGTACAAGCAGGAAAATTTTCAAAATTGCAAAAAAAAGAAGTTGAAATTTGAAATTTTACATAAAATTTGGGTGTAGCTTAACAAAAAACATGCTAAAAAATATTTGTCGAGAATCAAGACTTTCGAAATCATATTGCGCAAATATACATAATGCAAATCGAATTTCAAAACAAAAACATGCCTTAAAAAGATTCAAGAAAGATTGTAGCGAGCAAAATTTTTGCATTTTTTATGTCATTTCACTTTCTTCGCACTAAACTTATACTTGTCATCATTAAGGCCAATCCTCGACCTTTTATTCTCGCATTGCATAAGACGTCGCTATTTTGAACATTAGCAGTAGATGCCTTCGGCAACCGATTTTACTTAACTTTTGCGTCTCGAGTATAAGAAGCGAAGTTTCAAGGAAAAAAAAACAAATATGATAAGCATCAAAAGTACAAAATTCATGGTCAGTTGGTGTAGCTTTGCCGAAATTATTCGATGTGATTTTTATAAAAGTAGCAGTGGTTTAAAGATTTAGTATAAAAGTACAAAAACAATGTACAAAAATGTTGTACAAGTATCAATACAGAGTATTGAGTAATATTCTCCAATTGTTGTATATAAAACTGGAGTAATATTCTGTATTTCTGTATTTCTTTTCTCTGTTATTCTGTAATCTTGTCTTTGTTAGTATAAATGTACAAAAACTACAATATGAAGAGTGCAAAAAATAAGATTTCCGTATTTTTCATGAATAATTTTAGAGAAATCAAACAAAAATTAACTAAAATTATAATATTGAATCATTCGATCAAGTTACTTGTTAAAAAAATACTCGCTTAAGTATCAAAATTCAAACACATCTTATGTTTAAAAAAATCTTGAATCTTGTAATGAGCTTAAAAATTATGATAAAATAAAATAATTTAAATGAGAATAACGCTCAATCTTATTGCAAAATTGCAAAATTGCGAAAGATGAAGCAATACAAAAGCATCAGATTTAAAGTAAACAATTTTTTCAATATGAGATAAGTGTTTAAACAGAATTTTGCCTTGGGAAATTTTGTATTTCAAGTTGGTTTAGCAATCTCGTTTTAAATGCACAAAAAAATGCAAGAAATTTTGTTAAGTTAACTTAACAATTTGAAACACATTCACAGTGCTCTTTGCAGACTCAGCATTTTGAGATTGAAAATTTTTATTTCCTAAATTGTTGTCAATAATTTCATTTTTATATTTTAAAAATATTTTTCACTTTCTACTTTTTTTAGCGAAATGGAATCAAGCGAAGCGGATGTAGTTATTTCAGGCATTTCTGGTCGATATCCAGGATCGGATAATATCGAAGAATTTTGGCTCAGTTTGATCAACGGCAACGAACTTTACAGCGCTGATGATCGAAGATGGCCAATTGGTATGCTCATTTATTTTGATTAACCAAAATTTCATATTTAATTTAAAACCAAAATTTCATATCAATCCAATATTTAATAAAGTAATAAAATAGATTTTAGCGAAAAATCTCTAGCCGATTAAAGAAACATTTGAATCTTTGAATTTTTGAATTAATTAAAAATTCGAATTCTTTAGGTTACGTAGGATTACCTCCATTTAAAGGAACAATAAAAGACATTTCGAAAGTAGATCAGCAATTTTTCAGAATTTCACCAGAAGAAGCCGACTCTATGGATCCACAGTTCAGAATGCTTTATGAAGTTGTTTACGAAGCTATCTACGACGCAGGTAGGTATGCATTCAAGTGAATTAAATTAATTTTTAAATTTTCCAGGTTTGATTCCTGAAACTCTAAGAGGCTCGAGAACGGCATTAATAGTTTCGCTCTGCTTTAAGGATATTAACCGATGTTTTTCAAAGAACTTGTTGAACAAAGACAATGAGAAAGCAACGTTCAAGAATGGCTGCGCAGAGATTGCAAAAGCGTTTGGATTTCGAGGAGCAGCTTTCGAAATTGATACAGCGTGTGCAACGAGTTTATCAGGCTTAAATGAAGGGATTATTATGATGAAAGCTGGTCATTGCGATAATTTTTTGATTAGCGGAGTTTTTCTAACATTAGCACCACATAGAGATGCAGGTTTAATGGCAATAAAAATGATATCACCAGATGGTAGATCAAAATGTCTCGATGAGCGCGCGAACGGTTACTGCCGATCTGAAGCTGTTGTTGCCGCATTTGTTCAGAGACGCAAAGATGCGAAGAGGATCTACGCTTCAGTTATTGCTTGTCAAACGAATTCAGATGGCTTTAAACAAGAAGGACTTACTTTCCCTGGTTATGAGTCACAAAGAAGATTATTGAAAGAAACAATTGAAGCTTCTGGAATAGATCCGTTGTCGATTGATTACATCGAGGGTCACATTACTGGAACTCCTGCTGGAGATGTAATTGAGTCTCGATCGATTCTTGCTTCTTATCGCGAGGGAAGTAAAAAGCCGATTATGTTTGGTTGTTTAAAGTCAAATATTGGTCATACAGAACCTGTATCGGCTTTATGTGCCATCACAAAAATTTCGCTCATATTTCAAAAGCATTGCATTCCTGTAAATCTGAATTTTAAGAATCCAAATCCGAATATCAAGGATTTAATTGAAGGGCAGATTATTCCAGTTCTCGAAAAGCGTCGTTTTGATGATGAAATAATACCGATGAACTCTTTTGGCTATGGAGGAGTGAATGTACACGCGATCTTCAAAGCTAATGAAAAGGTTGTTAACGAAGATTCTTACAAAATTATCGAAGGCATTCCGCGAATTGTGAATGTAAGTGGACGAACAGAAGAAGGCGTAAATTATGTATTTGAATGGATACAACGCAATAAAGACGAAGTGACAAAAGAATTTTTGTCATTGTTGAACGATGTTTCGAAAACTCCACTTGAAACTGGAATGTTTTGGCGAGGATTTGTGATTTTAGACGAGAAGGACATTTTGCGAAAAAAATTTTCTCGAAATGAACAAACGCAGTCTTTGTGGTTTCTGTTCCCTGCTCTCGGATGTCAATGGAAAGCAATGTCAAAAGATGTGATGAAACTCAAACCATTTAGAAAAAATATCGAAAGATCAGCTCAAGTATTGGAGACAAAGAACGTTGATTTAATGCAACTTTTATTTGACGACAATGTTGATCTTGATTCAAATATAATTTTCTCGCTTGTCTCAACTGTGAGCATACAAATCGCGATGATTGATGTGCTTCAGTTTGTCGGTATAAAAGCAAGTGGACTAATTGGTTATTCAATTGGAGACGTTGCTGTTGGCTATGCAGATGGATGTTTAACAGCAGACGAAGCAGTTCTGATTGCTTATCATATTGGTAAATTTAGTTTTGATATGAAGCAAAAAGGAATGATGGCTACAGTTGGATTGAGTTGGGAGGAAGCTAAAAAACAATGTCCATCTAACGTGTTTTTAGCATGTGATAACTTTGAAAATGAGATTACAGTCTCAGGATTAAGAAAAGAAGTAACAGATTTTATTGAAAAATTAAAAGCTGAAAATATTTTTGCAGAAGAAGTTTCATCTTGTAAAGTGGCGTACCACTCTCCACTTATGGAGCACTATTATCAATCATTGATGGGAGAGTTGAGTGAAATCATCAAAGTTCCGAAGTTTAGATCACGAAAGTGGAAAAGTGCTTCTGTTGTTGATGAAGAGCAAAGAAGCTTTTGTGATGCACATTTTTATGCGAATCTTATTGCATCACCCGTTCTTTTCAGAGACGCTGTAAACAATATACCAGAAAACGCGTGTATCGTGGAAATCGGCCCTCATTCGATGCTAATACCACTTATCAAACACACTTTATCTAGTTGTTCTTTCGTTTCATTGGAAAATGAAAGTCTTCTAAACATTTTTTCAGCAATCGGCGATATTTATTGCAATGGACATAATCCTGCGATAGAACGAATTTATGATAAAGTTGAATATCCCGTTCCGCGCGAAACCGCATCGCTTAGTCATCTCTTGAAATGGGATCATTCAAAAACTCATTTTGTGCCCGAATTCCAAGAATACTTTACTGCAACACAGTATTCGACGGTGAAAGAACTTGATCTCTTGAAAAACGAGCTTAAGTTTATTGAAGATCATTGCATCGATGGGAAAATTTTGTTTCCAGCGACTGGTTACTTGTACTATGCATGGCATTATTATGCGGCTAATTCTGGTTTTGATATTTTCGATAGGCCAATTGAATTTAAGAATGTTAAATTTCAAAGAGCAATCATCGTTCAAAAAGGATCAACGATTCGTTTGGATATAGAAATTAATAAAGACACCGGCAGATTTATGATCAAAGAAAATGGAGCAACTTGTGTTTCAGGAACGATTAGAGAATTGCAAGAAACAACGAGCTTCGAAAAGCAGACAGAGTGTAACTGCAACGAAATGAAGCTAAACTCAAAAAATATTTACAAAGAATTGAAAATCCGCGGATATGATTACGGTCCAAGTTTTCAATCAATAATTGAAGCGTCGGCAGATGGAACAAGAGCAAGGGTCAAATGGAATGGACAATGGATAAATTTTACTGATGCAATGCTTCAAGTTTGTATCCTTGCTTCAAATGCTCGCACTCTTCACGTGCCAACTTTCGTTGAATGCATTAGATTCGACCCTCGTTTTCTTTTTAAACTCTCCGCGGAAAACGATGTTCTCGATGTATATTTCGACAAAATGACCGCTTCTGTATTTACCGAGGGACTCATCATTAAAGGGTTAAAAACTAATGAAATAGCTAAAAGACAAGATCAACGAGTTGCCGCAGTTGAATTCGAAACTTTCACTCCTTACGATTTGCACATTTTTCAAAGCGACAGAGAAATCCAAATGAGAAATGAGTTTTGCGAAACTTGTGTTTCTCTTTTGCAAAAGCTTCATTTAAAGCCGATAAAACAACCAAATTTTGAAAAAGTGAATGAGCTAGAATTCAGCGGCCAAAAATTTTCATTTTACACTAAACTTAAATCTGCTGTCGATGAAGAAATGGAAGCCAACCAATTTTTCGCAAGTTTAATTGATGAAGATAAGTTTATTTACTTCTTGAAATCGAGTTTCGATTATTTGGTTAAAGATTGCATTCAAATAGCTGTCGATGATACAAGAGGAAAATATTTAAATATTATTGAGTACAATGAAACTTGGAACCAAATGCGAGACATCATTACCGAAATTATCAAACTACGTTTGTTGAAATGCGAGTACAAAAATTTGCCGACCGAATCAAGCGAAAAGATAATTCCGACTTCGAGTTCAGATGCGGATTTAATCATTTACAAAGATAAGAGCAGCGAGTTTATGACGAATGCATTACACGAGAAATCAAAAAATGAATTATTCGAATTTTTAAATTCATGTTATTCTGTGCTTAAGAAAGATGGCCTTTTGATTTATTTCTTTAGAGATAATTTGACAAAAATCGAAGAAAAAATTCTCGAGATGCAATCGTTTACAGTGCCAAAATTTAATTTTGAGAAGCTTTTGAAAAGCGTTATTCGCGAAGCCAATTTCAAGATTGTTTGCGAACGAAAAGATGACTGTGGTTTTGTTTCAATGATATTGAAAAAAATTGAAGACATTAATTTGCTTAAAAACCCAGTCATAATCGATATTAAATTCGATAGCTACGAGTGGATCGATGAAATAAAACGTGAATTGAAAGAGAATCGAGAAAACCGAATTTTGTTAAAAACAACCGAAGAAGTAAACGGCATTCGTGGTTTAACTCGCTGTTTGCGAAAAGAACCTGGTGGTCAACGAATACGCTGCTTGATTTCAAGTAAAGATGAAGTGCCTCAGGATGTATTAGAAAAAGATCTTGTTATGAATATATTTAAAAATGGGCTGCACGGCACTTACATTCATCGAAAGATGCAAGAGGAAAATAAAGTTATGACGGAAAACGCATATTTAGATATTAAAACAAAAGGCGATTTTTCTAGTTTATGTTGGTACGAAGCTTCACACAAACATTGGAAATCGGTGTCGAAAAGCGAAAGAAATCGCGATCAATATGTAGTCAATTGCTTTTATTCTTCTCTGAATTACAAAGATGTTATGATCGCGAGTGGTCGAATTTCATCGAGCGCTTTTCCAAGACACGGAGAGTTGTCAGGCAGCATTTGTAATGAATTCTCTGGTATTGACGAAAATGGGAGAAGAGTTTTTGGATTCTGTTCAAAAAACGCAATCGCAACAACGGTACTCGTAAAAAAGGATGATTTTGTGCTTACCGTTCCAGATAATTGGACACTTGAAGAAGCTGCTACTGTTCCAATGGTTTATGCAACAGCTTACTTTGCATTATTGATAAGCGCGAATTTAAAAGCAAAAGAAAAAGTCCTAATTCATGCTGATTCATGCGAAGTTGATCAAGCAGCTATTTCAATTTGTCTCGCTATGGGATGTGAGGTTTTCACTTCTGTCAACACAGAAGAAAAGAAAAAGTTTCTACTCAAAACATTCCCACATTTAAGAAATGATCATATAGTCGATTCTAGAGATGACACATTTGAGGAACATATTCTTAAGCAAACAAACGGTACAGGCGTGGACGTCATTCTGGCCGAAGAAAAATTACAATCGTCATTGAATTGTCTCGCTGAATTCGGCCGATTTGTTGAAATCGGAAATTATGATTTGATTCAAGATAACGTCTTAGGTAAGTCATCGATTTTAACCAAGAATAAAAATTTTGTTTTAGATCCGATCAAATTGACGAACAACAAAACTTTTCACGTTGTTTGTCTCGCCAACTTACTAGCTGAAGTCACTGTAGATAGATCTCAAACTGCGTCCTCAAAATTATTAAGATTAAAAGACTTAATCGAAAAAGGAATTCAAAATGGAACAGTTAAACCTTTGAAAAGAACTGTTTTCGACATTAAAGAAGCTGAAAAAGCTTTTTACTCTGTGGATAGTAGTGAGCACATTGGAAAATTACTCATTAAAATAAGAGGTGAAGAACAGAACAGCTCATCACTCAAATCTGTTGTTGAAGCCATTCCTCGAACATTTTGTCATCCGGAGAAAGTTTACGTTCTTATTGGAGGCCTTGGTGGCATGGGACTTGAGCTTGCTTACTGGTTAGTAACAAGAGGTGCTACGAAATTAATATTAACAAGCAGAACGGGTATCAAAGATGACAACCAACGATACATGATTGAGAAGATAGAAGCGGAAGGTGCTCTTGTTCAAATTAAAATTAACGACGCTTCAAGTTATGATTTAGCATTGCAGCTGATAACCGAGGCAAATAATTTAGCGCCAATCGGTGGAATATTTAGCCTCGCTCTTGTTTTGTCTGATGCTCTGCTTGAAAATCAAACTCAAGAATCGTTTAGAAAAGTGTGCGCACCAAAAGCAAACGTCACTCGATTTTTGGATGAAATATCAAGAGTATCATGTCCTCAACTTGATTATTTTGTTTGTTTTTCATCAGCAGTGTGTGGACGAGGAAATGCTGGCCAAAGTAACTACGGATTTGCTAATTCAGTGATGGAAAATATTTGCGAAAAGCGAAGGGAAGATGATTTACACGGAGTTGCAATTCAATGGGGAGCTGTAAGCGACGTAGGTTTTGTGAGTGAGAATTTTAAAGACGATAATGTGATAATTGCTGGAACTTTGCCACAAAGAATTTCTTCGTGTTTGTCGGTTTTAGACATGTTTATCAACTCTTCTCGTCCCATTTGTTCAAGCCTAGTGCCCGATGAATTCATTAACTCATCGAACTTTAATGTTGATTTATTAAAGTTTATTTGTAATTTAATCGGAGTAAGCGATACTTCAACATTAGATGATAACATTGTTATTGCAAACTTAGGAATTGATTCACTAATGGCAACTGAAATAAACCTCTTCCTCGAAAGAGAGTTTAAAATAGTGATGGCGATTCAAGAATTTCGAAAGTTAACGGTGAGAGATATCAGAGAATTTTCATCGAAGATAGTCAAAACAGCAAAAGATCAAAATGTTCGTAAAGACAAAAATGATTTAAATGTGTTCGAGCTGCCGAGTAATTTATTTACTAAACTTGCATCGATTGATCAAGGTTTGCCTATTTTCTTTTTTCCGCCGGTGGAAGGAGGCTTTGATTTAATGAAACCATTTACTCATTATATCACACGTCCAATTATTGGCATGAATTGGATTCAAGAATTAGATGACTTGCAAACACTCGAAGAAATCGCTGCTTTTTACGTGAAACGATTGAGAGAAGAGTATCCGCAGCTTGAATATGAATTTGTCGCTTACTCTTTCGGTACACCGCTCGCATTTGAAGTGGCGCTTCAGCTTCAAAAAACTGATCCGAGCTTAATCAATAAAATAATTATCCTCGATGGGGCTCCTGATTACTTGAACGCCCTCGCAGTCTGGTTCTCGAATCAAGTAAATCTTATCAATGAGAACGAAGCGTGCGATAACCTCTTACTCTTTTACGCGTCTTTATTTAATTCCTCTGAAACAGTGGAAAACCTTAAGCAAGAAATAATGGTTGTGAAAACTAATAACGATAAAATACGTAGAACAATTGAATTCATCAATTCGATCAGTGCGAATAAAGTGTCACCACAATTGTTCGCAATAGCTTTCGAAAGATTTCTCCAAAAGCTTGTCAAAATGCGAATTTATAATCCGTCGTCGATATTCAAAGGTGAAGCAAAACTAATTTGTTCTACTTCAAAATCGGAAATATTTGATACACCAGCATCTAGCGACGAATTTCAAAAGGTATGAGTTATAAATATGACTTTATCAAGAATAATGAGGAAAAAAGCGAACATAGAGTTAATAGGAAATGAAAAAATTCTTTTCTATCATAAATTTTTCATTATTTTTACTTGAACCGACAAACTTTAAATTGATTTTAGTCTCAATATTTTAAACATCTATTTGATCTCTAGCTGATCGACGGTGATTTTGAATTGATTCAAATGTCTGGAACTCATTCATCATTTTTAACGATCAACTGTGAAACGATTGGTAATTTGATCGACAATCAATTTTGTCCTATTCGCACATAAATGTTTACATTTTGAAATTTAGTTGAATTTTACATTGAAATAAAATAAAATAAAATAAAAATTAAAACAGTTTGAAGTAACTTTTTGTATGTCAATATATCAATGTGTGTCATTAAATAATTAATTAAAAATCAATTGAAAATGCTTCTTACGAAAAGCTTCTCGTTCATATTAGTCAATCATTGCAAAACAAAAAGTTCAGATCATGCGTTTTGCTTGCGTATATCAAGATAAAAAATTAAAAAGTAAATTAGGTGTCATCTGAAATAATAAAGTTCCGGGAATAGAGCAACGATTTTTACCTATCTGAGATTCTATTAATTTAATCATATTTTGTTACTGACGAAAATGATCTTACGCTTATTTATCATTTGAATGAAAAACCAAAGCAAAAAAGATTTAAAAATTAAATCGTTGCGAAGAATTTTGATTGAAAATGAGAGACAATAAAAATGATTGTTTTATCTTCTCTTTCAGAGTTTGATTTCAGCTTAAACAAAATTGAATCAAATACAATTACTTGAAATGGTAATAAAGCCGATAACGAGGAATTGATAAAGGGCGTATTTAAAACATTTTTACTCAAAACTACACTCAAACATTTAAACGCAATGCGAATTTATGTTGTAATTTTAGTGTTGCTTTCTCTTCTTCAGTACTTTATAGTTCGGGGAGAAACTGATGCGAATAGAACAGCCGTTGAAATCATCCTTTCGCGCGGTTTTACAGCCGAAGAACATTTAGTCACTACTGCGGATGGCTATATTTTAACAGTACATCGAATTGTCAATCCGAAAATCAATGGCAGGAAGAAACCAATTCTTTTGCAACATGGTTTTGTTGCATCGAGCGCTTCTTTTCTCATCAATTCTCCTGGTGGAAACATAAATGAAAATATGTCGGTAGTCGGAAATAATTTAGGTTTTGAATTGAGCAAACGTGGTTATGATGTGTGGTTATGCAATTCGCGCGGTAATCGTTACTCGCTAAATCACACAATTCTCAAAGCATCGAATGAAAAATTTTGGGAATTCACGTTTAGTGAAATGGCTCAATATGATCTACCAGCAGTTATCAACCACATTCTTAAAATAACAAATCATTGTAAGGAGAAACAACTTTCAACGCTGTAAACAAATATTTCATTTCAGCGACACTTGGGTACGTCGGTCACTCGCAAGGAACGATGATTATGTTCGCGCTTCTTTCAGAAAAGCCGCACTTTTCGAAGTACATAAAACCTTTCGTTGCTTTGGCTCCGATTACAAGCATGAACAATACGAGATCACCGCTCGTTAAGCTTTCTAAAACAATAATTTTTAACAGACTTTTCAAGTGAGAATATTATTTATTAACTCACAGATCAATTGCAGATGTCAAATTTCAATATTTAGATCGAAAGGCTCAGTTTTCATCGATAAATCGTGGTCAAGTCGTTTAACGAAATATTTTTGCAATTTTCGATTGAATTTATTTTTCACAAAATTTGATTCGACAATATTTTGTCGAAATATTATTTTCGCTTTCGTTGGTTTCAACAAGAAAGAAACAAATTTCACTCGTTTAGGCGTTTATTCGCAACATTTGCCAGCCGGAACCTCCAAGTGGAATGCGCTTCATTTTATTCAATTGATGAAAAGCAAAAATTTTCAAAAGTTTGATTATGGCATCAATCAAAATCTAGTAAAATATAATCAGGTAATCAAATCAATCGCTAATCGCTTTGAAATTAATTTTAAAAAATTTTTATCAGCCCATGCCACCTGTTTATGACTTGAGTCGTATCAAATCTCAAAATATTGCGCTCATCTATAGCAAAAATGATTTATTATCGGACGTGGAAGATGTTGAAATATTGAAGCAAAAACTTAAAGGTGTGGTTTCACTTCGTCTTATTACTTAAATAATTTTTTTCTCAATTTTCAGTGCCGCTTTTAGACGAATACATAGTGCCAGATCCAAGTTGGAATCACATTGATTTTACTTTCGGAATAAACGCTGGTAAATATATTAATACAAGGATTCTGAAAATTTTATCGAAATTTTAATTACAAAATTTTAAATTATTAAATTCAATTTTTTAAATTTATATTCATTAAAAACCACAATAGACATGAATAATACGAAATTATCGAAAAATTGTGGCGTAAAATGATATTTTCAATAATTGTTTCGACAAAAACAAAAATTTTTGCATCTTAAACAGTGTTCGAAAGTTTCATTGAAGAAGTATGAGTGAAAAGGCATAAGAATATTAATTGTTACATTATTTCAAAAAATTTATCGTCTATTTATGGATTGGATGCAAAATTATATCAAATATCAAATCAACAAATATCAAAATTGAATAGATCCTTAAAAGGGTGTGAATCTGTTTTGTTGTTCATTCATAAAAACATGTTTTCTTATTTCAATAAACTTTTTGAACATGAAAAATACCAACTTCAAGCAATTACATATATTTGTAGAGATAACTTTGCGTATTGATATTTTCAATCGCTTTATTCTGTTTTAGTATTTAACTCAATGGCAGCGAAGCATTAATAAAAGTAGCACAAGTGGAGTCACGCTTTTCAATAAGGACCGATTTGTTAGGCGAACAATCATTGAATGTTGCCTGCTTATATAAAGGAAGATCGAAGCCGATTGTGAAGATAGTGAGAAATGGAGTCGGAAAAATCAACCACACGCAATTTTAACGCTTATCAAAATAGTATAAAATTGAACATAAAGTGTTAGGTCGAGTTAGCAAACAAGCTGCTTTATATTCGTAGCACACATGAAATAATCGAAAATATTTTTAAAATAAAGGTAGTAAAAATATGTTTACAAATCAATTTTATCAGCAAATAAACAAAGGAATTACTTGTTTATAAAATTTTTCATCGAACGCTCGTCAATAACGTAGACGCCAACGATATAAAGGACCAGTGCCAAAACGAAATCCATATCCAAAGCGAGCGTTAACAACAGGGAAACAAATTAATAAGAAAAGGCAAAGAACAATTAGATGAGATATGATGAGAAAGTATTTCATATTTGATCCACTTATTTGCTCAACTAAAAAATGTATAAATGCTGTGTAAAGAGTTATTTTTTGTCAAAGAAAGCTTCACAATGAACATAATTTATTATGAATTTACATCCTTTAAATCCAGGAAAAAACGCTACAATTTTTGCGGAAAGCAAAACGGTATTTTCAAAATATTTTTAAAATTTGGATATACAGAAAGTATTGAAATAAGCTTACAAGTTAATTTTACAAATACATTTTTTATTTTTTGGTTTTTATTTTATCCAAAGAAATTACTTGTTTATCAAATTTTCTTTTTGATCCCACCATAGTATTACGACTTAAAATTTCGCCAACCGTATAATAACCCTTACCATAGAGGAATCCAAAGCGGGTGTTGACAACAGGTAAACAAATAGTTAAGAAAAGGCAAAGAACAAGAAGAGCGCTGAAAACGTTTTGCATCTTTTTTCTTGATTTATAAGCGACTAAAAAAATATTTAAACTGTGTATAAAAACTAAATTTGCTGCGAAAGAAGCTTCACAGTATGCAAAATAAAGTTTACATTTACATCCTTTAAATTTTGGAAAACGCAAAATTTTTTTATAGCAAGGAAATTGAAAATTTTGATGTTAAATGTATGGGCGAATGAGGAATTCTTTGGGTTAGTCATATAAAATCGGTCTTTCCAAAAGTCTCAAACTTTTTTACTTTATGCATTTCTGTTTTAAAACACGTTCTTGAATTTCGGAAAGTTTTTATTTCAAATTTTTATAATTTTGACTAAATCAAAAACTTACATTTAAAGTTCAACTTTACTAAAAATCTAATAAAATAAAAGTAAAAATCAATGTTTAAAGAGAAATGTAATAGTTTTTCACATTTCTACGACTTAAAATCATAACATGTTAGATGTAACAATAGATGACATAAACACAATTGAATAGATTTATTCCGAAACCCAAGTAACAAGAAATATATAAATAATATATTTTTTAGGTAAATATATTGTTTTTTGTGCACTTTTCAATATATCGCAAATATATTGATACAACACAATTTTCAATATACTGCTCAAAA
>NCKU01002910.1:0-16993 GCA_003675995.1 Dinothrombium tinctorium | reverse complement strand
TCAGTAAAGTAATTTATCTTTTCTTTATAAAGTATTTTTGTGTTAAAATCGTACGGTTTTATAGGAGACACTCTGTATGACTACTTAAGAAGCAACATTAATAAATGAATGTTTTGTTCTCATTGAACAAATATTTGATTTTGCTAGCAAAATTTGTTCGGTTTGTTTTCGAAGAAAGCATAAGTTTTTAGCCATTGAGTATATTACCTACACTTTTATTGCATTTCACTTTTCTATTACCATTCTGTTTATGTACATCTTTTGAGCTTTTAAAAGACACATCTATCTACATGTTATCATGAGAATATTTGGAGAGTTCATAGGTACCTTCACTTATCGATTATGAAATTTATTCTTTTTAAATTTGAGAATTAAGAAAAAGATACAATCCTCTTGCGAATAAAGAAATGAAATATTAAAATGGAACAAAGCATTTATAAACAATTGATTTACAACTCTGTTTTCGATGTAGCTTTTACGGTAACGACAGCAGGCGAAGATGTTATCGTAGGATTGTTTTGATCTCCAGTAACTTCACAAACCCACTCTCCGTCGTCCTGTTCGATATTTGCTCTCTTTACAACCAAACTGCAATCGCCACTGCCCGTTTCGCTCCGCCAAGAGTAATGATTCGCGTATCGCGATAAATTAAATCCAATATTTTGTCCATCTTTCATCCACAAGCAATCACCGATAGGATTTTCCACTATACATTCAAGAGTAAAGTCATCCCCTTCATTAACTTGAATGTTTTCAGGAACTTTTATGAATGTTTGGGCACCAATTGTTGCTGGTTTAATCGTATTTGTTGCTATACCTGTTAACCAGTCTTTTAATGATCTTATGTTTTCCTCATCTGCTCCTTTATCACCAGTTGTGTTCAATGAAGAGGTGTTGAACCAAACGCTTTGATTGCTGCTTACGTTGACCAATCCAAAGTAGAACGGTAAATTTGGAGTAAAATTTAAGCTTTTTTCCAATTGATCTCTTAGTAGGTAAAGAGTAGGAAATTGCTCTAAATCTACCCAAACGATGCTAAGGTTTTTAAAAATGTTTTCTGGTTTTTGTTCAGGCGCAGCAGCTTTTGCATGTTTTTGATGTTTCGATGATTTCGGTTCCTCGACACCCGTCACATTTTTAATGACTTTAGTGATTAATTTGTGAAAGTAAACCCCGAATGGCGAGTTACTTTCGGTTATAGCGAGAATCACCTTTTTGTCATTGTTAAAAATCGTTGGATCGTGAAGATTGTGTTCATTCAAATATGTTAACGCAATTCCCCGATTTTCATTCACAAAAGCCTCGATGTCTGCAAGAGTAGCAGGATTCTGTGGGCATACAATATACGCTTTTTCAAATGGCTTTACCATAATAATTTGACCAACAGTGTCTAGTTTCAAATGTTTGGCAACCTGAGAATTCAAAACGACGCATTAAATCGATTGATAAATAGACGAGAGATGAAATCGCTAAACTTACATTTCGTTTAGTAACAACGAAAAATTGAACAGATGGACTGAATAAACTTGCTGCTGCTACATATTCATTGTAATCTGGTGTATTTGGCATGAAAAAGCCAACCAATTTCGGTTCTTGAATTGCATCAAATGCAACTTTATCTATTTTACCTTCGATCGATTTTACTTGATTCATGTCATGGAGTTTCAAGACAAACGATAAAAGCGAAAGCGCATCTCGCCGGCCGTGGTAGAAGTATTTGCGTCCATTGTAATACAAGATAATTTTTCCGGGTTTGAAAGAACTAAGTTCGGGAGGAATTTTGGAAAGATCTTTAGGTGCCTTCACTCTGTAAACTGTTATGTTTCGCTTCTCAAGCAATTGAGCCGATAATTCAAGAAACTCATCACCAGTTTTAATAATCTTTCCATCCTCGCTTTCACCATCAATCACGAGTAACAAACCTTTAGACGCATGGTTTTGATTTCCAATAGATTCTAATAATTCACTGATCACTTTTGAATCGAGCTTCAACTGCTTCGCTCGCTTGACACCGTCGTGAACAGGATCGTTTAAGAATTTAAATAACTGCAAACAGATCACTGAATTTAAAGAAATGATTAACAAAATTGTAGAAATCAGCGAAGTTCTTTCGGACATGGTGAAGTGGTAAAAATTCGAAGCTTAGAAACAAATTCAATTTGGCGTTTTTGAATAGTAAATGAATTGATTTCGGTAAAACAATTGCATTTATTGTAAACAACGAGATAACCGTAGTAATTATCGCATTTGAAAAGACTGCGTCATTGTAGTTTCTCGATTACTTTAACTAACAAATATGAATTCAATTGTCACCAATTTTCGATGTGTTTTCGTTCTTTGACAACTCTGAAAACAAAAGGAAGCACACAGAAAACGTCGTCATCCGATGAAAATTACTCATTAATTAAAATTTTAATAAACATGTTTACATATTTTTAACGTATGTCAACGAAAAACAAAAAAAAATCATTTCACCTGCTTTTTACCGGCATTCACTTTCCTCTTTGATGTTAAGAATTAAAAATCTTTGTGTGGCAAAAATGGAATATTTACGATTATTCAAACATAATGAATGGCTTCAATTTTGAAAGTAATTTATTTTATTATAATTCATAAATCAATAAAATGTTTATCTTTTGGTTGGCACAAAGCATCGAAAATACAACAAAAAGTAAATATGCTTGTTTATCAAAACAAATATTTTGCGAATAGCTGGTGAAGGTAAAATTAAAAAAGTTTTAATCAAACAAAATCAATTCTCTTTTTACTAATAAATTAATTAATTTTTAAATATGAGGTTCAAATTCCACACTATTTGATCATTTATCATTTGCGCACGAGTGAATAGTTAAATTAGCTGCTACGTTTTTAGGTATTACATAAGCGCTATAATAGAAATGCATTTATACGAATTGGTTTATCGTTACGGTAAAACTAATTTTAGTAACTAAATGGTTAAATTTCAAAATAGTTCAAACCGATTGCGATAAATAGAAGGGAAAATTCGAGCAAAAATGGAAAAGTTTTTAAAATCGCAATTACATCAAGAAAAAAAAAAATTGTTCGCACATTTTGAAAAATAAAGCTCAATAATTGATGTGAATAATACCTTAAGTAATATTGACCTCGAACAATGTAATTCGAAGGATAAACATCATAAAACAGTAAAAAGTTTCTTATCCTCTTTTTGCATAAGCGATTTGAATTACTTAATTCAAAAAGCTGTGTATTAAGCATAAATTAGCAATCGAATACGATTTCATCTTTTTTTGAAGAAATGGTCGCGAAGAGTTGTATTTTAAAGATGAAATAAATGGAACAACAAGATAAAACAATTGATTATTAAATATCTATGCGTTAAATATAAAATTTTTATTTTATTTATTCTATTAACGCATTTTACGCACAATAATTTGCCCCTTTCGCAAAAATTTATTTTAAAATTGTAATTTAAACGCAAAAAGCGTTTCAAACTAATTATATTTATTTTAATTTGATTTGGCTTTTATTTTGCCTGATCAGTTTGCTGTTGTATATCAGTATTTTTTGTATTATGTCTGTCAATTAATTGAATTTTGTGAATCTCATAATCAGTTTGTTTCCATGATGAATTAGAAATGGGAATTTTTTATGAAGCTTAATTGTTCTCGATCAATTAAACTCAACTGATAGATTCACGCAAAAAAGTAAGAACAAAGAGTGAAATTTAATGTAAGCGTGTAAAAAAGTTTTCCCTAAAAAACTTATTTAAAATTCAATGAATCTTTGTCGAAATTCCCTTTTCGCATTGTACGAAGAAAAAAAAATCGATGAAACTATATGAATTCCAAATTTTATTTAAATAAGCGATTGGTTCTAAAATACACTCTCAAACATTAAATCAGTTAAAAAATTGATACGATTGTTGAATGATGAGAAGATGAGAACTGTGTAGAAATAAGAGAAATGTTTGACTGCTGTGGACACAAAAAAGTTTAACTTAAAAATATTTTACAATAAAGTATGCGAAACTTATTCTTTCCTCAGTAGAAAATAGAAATAAAATTGAAACGAATCAATCCTCTTGAAACATTTTCTCATAAATTTTTAATATTTGCTCGACTTTTTTTTCATCCACTTTGTAAGTATCGAAATGGTCTTTGGCCATTTCCTTCACCGATCGCGAACCTTCGGGCACTTCGCGATATGACTTTTTGCATGTTCCTCCGAGAAACTTCGGCACGTTTTTCTTTTCGATATATTTAAATATTTCATCTTTTTTGATAAACTTGATTAAACCTTTCCATTCGTTTGGAATAAACTGCAAGACAACTGAAACGAGAGGCTTAAAAATCCAAGGAATATTATTAACGTAAACGCGTCTCAAACCAGCAGGAAAATAGTCAATAAATGTTTGAATAAGGAACAACAATTCAGGTAAATCATATTGAGCCATTGAAACACCGGTTAAATCGAAAACTATCGTCCAGCCATATTCTTCGCCCTTTTTTGCACCCATTTCATCAGCTTTATACATCATCCATACCACGAAATCTTCCATTGGTTTACGCAATTCAGGAATCATTCGATAGAATTTCACACGCATATAAAGAACAGGATTGCCTTCTTTATCTTCATTATAAATGAAACAGGCTCCAATCTTGTAGAATTCAATTGGCACAACACTTTCATCTTCTTCTGACCAATTTGCTTCCTTGCGTTTTTTAAGCACCTTTTTCATCATATCAACAGTTTTGTCTTCTTCACCTTTTTGCCTTTCCATGTAACGACGGATGTATGATGTTGACGTTAATTTTTCAACATCTTTTTTATCATAGGAATCTGGGTTTGCAGCAACATCCTCCATTATTTTTTCCTTTATTCGATCAACAGTATAAGCTTGAAGCGAATCTGATGGTATACTTGTAATCGAAGAATTTGTCAAACTTTTTCGAAGCTTGAAAGCGAATGACATTTTCACACGATTGAAAAAGTGATTGAACCTGAAATGATTAAATTGACTGAAGCTGAAAGTAAAATTTCACTCTAAGTTTCGACTAAAATGAATACGATCGATGCTTAAATGCTGTATTTGTTTCCACTCGAGGTAATTAGTTTCGATTTTTTAGCCAATCACTTTTTTCAATGCATGTAATGTCGCTAAAGCTTAAACATTATTTGATTTGATGCTTTTTACTTTTCACTCGTTTTTCCTCTATTCGCACATTTATGTCATTTGACATTTGAGTTTGCAGTAAAATAACTTCGCGTAAAATTTCTCTCTCAAATAAATAAGGTGAGCGTAATTAACAAAGAATTGTGATTTTGTTGATGAATTATGTAATAACAATTATCATTGAATACTGAAGGTTAAATTTTATTCGAGAAAATATGAGCATGTACGAAATGATCGAGCTCTTTATGTGCAGAGCCTCACAAGCGCTATGAACTTAAGATTACGATACCGAGAAAAAGAAAAAAAAAAATCATAGTTATAAAACGAAATAGTCATCCGATATAATTTTTGCATTTAAAATAATATTTTTGACGTAACTTTGGAAGAGAATAAAATTACGTAGATATTTCTTAGAAAAAAACTTGAAAAAAACGCGGAAAATTATGAATGTCACATCACAACTAGCAATTGAAAATTCAAACCAATTCTTAATTTGAAGCGTTTTTATGTTAAAATTATTTGATTATTAAGAAGCTTCTTCCTCAAATGGTAGATTTTTAAATATCATGATCACTCATAAAATATGATTTTCAACAGATTTAACAATTAAAAAACTAGTAAATCAGAATTAGTAGGAGAACTCGAAATTTAGTAATTTGTATCATACTAATTAGCATTGTGCAAATTGGGCGTTCAAAAAGTGATACATTTTCGATTACTAATAACTTGTACAATTAATCAATTTTTGTTTTTAACCATTGTAAAGAGCCTCATATTGAGCGTTCTTTGCAATAATAAAATAATTGATTTTCTAACGATGTTATTTTAAAATAAAACCGAATCGAAGACAAAAGTCGCTTTCCATAAGAATATCATTGTTTCTAATTGACAACAACGTAAAACTTAACATGCACCAAGTTTTTCAAAAAATTTAAAAATTTTACTCTTGTAAAATCAATATTAAAACGAGCTTAAGCATTAATTAGCAATAATTTATTTTTTACTTTCCTAAATAGTTTCTCTGTTGAACATTTAAATTTTTTATTTTTAAGAAGTTATGAATAGAGAAATTTGAAAATTTAAAAACAATGATAATCCTATGAAAGCACAATTTCGCCAACTTTGATTCCGAATAATTTCCACAAAAAAAAACAATTTAATATTAGCTGTATACCTCATCATCTCTACAAAAATATTGAAAAAAGTTTTAATAAAAGGAAAATCATTTAGTCGCTGTTTTCTTTTTATAATCCATTATAAAATGTACCATTTACTTTTTGAACGCCCTGTATATTATTTATTATTGTTGTTTGGATAATGTTGAGTTAAAATGCTAATTCAAAAGCTAAATGTATGTTAAATGATAATTTATATTGAATAGAAAAATTTTTTATGTAGAAAACCAATTGTTTTTTAGGATTTGATGAGCTTATTTAAGCAAATTTTTAACTGTGAGTCTAGCTAATCATCTTAGCCTTTTAAATTTTCTTTTTCAAAGAGAATTTTCTTTTTTGTAGAGACCGATCATATAAACAAAATGCTTTTCGGTCTCTACAAAACTTTACTGTTTATTACTTCCACTCTACTCTCGACTGTCCTTTAATTGCCCAACTCTAACAAACTGCTATAACACTAACAACGCGCTTCAAAAATTCGCACTATATGTGCAGCTACACGAAACTGGTCATTTTCAAAAGAGAAGTTGGCCTGACGAGGCCCAACAGATAGTGGGCGAAACGTTGTCAAAGTTCTAAACTGCAACGGTGCCATTGTGTAAGTGAAACTTAAATAATTTCTTTTTCAAACATCCTTTTATACTTAACAAACTGAGTTAACAGAAAGTTTTGATGGGGAGGAGATAAGCGCGAAAAAATTATGCCACAATAGCGAATATTAAGCGACATTATGCGATGTAAGACTTTTTTAAGCCCATCCCAAACGAAATTTTCGGTTCGCTCTCTATGTAATATATACATTTGTTTATCAAGAAAACAACAAGCAATTTTTTTTAAGAAAAATGACCGCTCAATTTTCAAAGATCAACTTACTAAAGAGAGATTCAAATTCTCAAAGCTCTGTTTGCTTTTAAGAAAGTTTGTCAGCAAATACTCATTTTATTTTCAAACGAAAATTTCACTTATAAAAAGCAATGAATGAAATTCAATTCATGAAAGTAAGAGAAAAATAATTTGCCGTTGAAAAGCCAATAAAACCCTTGGCATCTTTAAAGAGCAAATGTTGTGAACCAACAGGAAATTTGGTAATCAAATCGTGCAAAAATCTCAACATTAAGTGAAATGTATATTGTTTATATTTGAACGTGAAACTTTTCTTTAAGATACCTGAATCGAAAAAGTATATTGACATAGTAGCGATTTGATCGTGTTTTATTTTTAGATATTTTGTTCAGGTGAAAAAGTTGAACATATATTTTCTTAGATTATTTGCGCTTAATTCCTTTAATAGTAAAGGACGTAATAATTACCGATAGAGAAAATATAGCAACACAAATACAAAAATGCTCAACACATAATAGAGACAACTATTTTAAACAACCCAATGCTCTCATAAAAATATTTGGAACTCAATAAAATTTTTCATGCTGTCACACAACATGCAGTTAATCAGTTAAAATCAACGAGTATATGCAGGCACCTTACTTTTCGATGTATCTTCGATTTAATGAGCATACAAGCATTCGTAGCGATTTCATGTCTTTGATTACTTCAACAAATATACAGCATAAAACCAAATAGCCTACTCAATTGACAAGTTTAAATCAAAAGTTAGATTAAACAAAATTTGTTGACTTGAACAAGAAAATTTATTGCTAATCATTTAATAGTGAGCAAATTTTTAAATCAATCAAAGAATGTGGCGTGCACAAAACGGTATTTTGTCAAAAAGCTTTTAGGAACTCGCTAAACCGCTTCGGTGAAACCAATTCTTTTATTGCCATAATCGAATTCCGTGTAATAGCGGCCGATGAAAACATCACCTAAAATCCATAAAGGACCCATTGGCTTAGGCACGTCAAGACCAATAAAACCGCTTAAGCAAATCTCTTTGCCAAATTGCGATACTTTAAGGACGTATTCGGGTCCACTAAGTTTAAAATTGCGTCCAGCAATAGTAAAAATAACGTCAGGCAATGAATTGACCGCTGCGCAGTCAACTGTATACTCGCCCATCACAAGTGGTTTTGCACCAATTTTTCGGTTCAGTTCATCCATTTCTTTTTTAGGACCTGCAATCAATGAAGTTCCTGTGTCTGC
The DNA here is from genome assembly GCA_003675995.1 of Dinothrombium tinctorium. NCBI lineage: Eukaryota > Metazoa > Arthropoda > Arachnida > Trombidiformes > Trombidiidae > Dinothrombium > Dinothrombium tinctorium. Next base: position 8,563 of record NCKU01002910.1, on the reverse strand, counting down.
AATTGCTTGGCAGCCACCGTCACAGAATGTAGCATCATTCAATTTTAAACCGTCCATTTTAAACTGCCAATATCCAGTTTTGTCGACTGGAACGTAACTAAAATTGCCATTGTAATGATCAGGGTCTGAACCACCAAAAATGATTTCGCCGCCGACTTCAGAACTCGGGTCTCGATTCAAATAAAACGAGAATACGGGTTGCTCAACTAAGCCTTGATTAATCATATTTTCAAAAACAGGTGGAACACTATCGACAGAAATGGTTCTGAAAGCGAGACCAAGTATTCCATCAAATTTGGCAGCAACAAACGTTATACCAGGTTCGGAAGTCGCTTCCGCAAACGTTTGATTTTTAACTGCGATATCAGCTGTAAAAAATGATTGTTTATAAGATGAAAAACAAAAGAATCAACAAACCAATCTGCAGCGTATCAGTGGAGAGAAATCCCTTCATGCTCCCAGTGCCATAGTGAATTTCGATTTTAGTGCCATTTTTCACGTAAGTGCTCGATTTCGTGTGATCATACTTATTGTGCAACAGACAAGCGATATCAGTCCAGCCGCACTGTTTCGAAGGAATCCATAAGTTGCTGGAGCCAGTGTCGAATACGACTTTAAATTTTTGCGGCGGTGTCCCCAAACCGATCTCACCGTAATACTGAGCGTCCAAATAATTCGACAACGGTTCTGGTATTTGGTCAAACTTGCGCGGACGATTGAGCAAAGAGAGGAATCGCTCGCGAGGCAACACGTATTTGATCGGTGTGTTCACTGAAATCAAGTGCTTTCGAATCGATTCGAATTTGTTGAGCGACACGCGAACCAACCGCTGTCCACCGGTGTCTCCCTTTCGTTGAATGCTCGCATCGCAGCTGATTGCATACAAAGAAACGATCGCCAGCAGCGGTAAAATGCACGGTGCGTTCATTGCCTTCACGCTTTCACAGTTCGCTAAAATTAAGAAATGGTGAAATGAGCGAAGATAAAGGTAGAAAGCGATTATTCACCCTTTTGCGATTTCTTTCAATGTTTTTATCGCGAAATAAACACTCGAAACTCGATGCTTGTGTTCGACGTCGCGTTCAATACTCTCCTCGCATTCGCCGCTCACAATCAGTGCAATGCGTGCACAGCAAATAAGCCTCTTGTCGTGGTTCGCCCTCTTTCTCAAACACCGGATGTGTGATCTTTTGTTGCTCTCGCTCTTATCTTTACGAATGTGAGAAATCGCTCACTTTTCCACAAATTGTTTCCTATTTTTTAATCGAGAGATCGTCCATTTTCAAATGTAGTCGAACTCTCATCTACTTTTCTCGAGAAATGAGGTTTATCTGAAACAATTTCTTTCGCTGCAATTAACTTTTGTTTAACTTTCTTTCTTTAATTATTGCAATCATTTCGAAAATTAAGATGCTTATCTTTTATTTAATATTCTTTTCGAAACACTCTTAAAAAATCTTATTTCAATCTATTTGAAAATGTAATCAAATGCTTATTTTTCAGCTTTCACTGTAATCAAATGGAAAATTTTGCATTGACATATTTAAATATAGTGATAAGCATAAACGAAACATATAAGTGGAGAAGAAAATTTTATTTCAGATAATTTTTGGCATTCAAATTGTTTAGAGCTAAAAATAAATCTTTTCAACTATACACATATGTAAAAAAATTGATTTCAAAACAGTTTCATTTTTAACCATTGCGAAAAACCTGTGATATCACAAAATAAGTGTTGCAGTTTTCGCTCAATCAAGTCCAATACCATTTCGTCTAAAAGCACACTTTTTCAAAGCGGAAATCAATAATTTAAGGATATTGTTGAATTGTGAGAAATATAACTTTTGAAAATTCCCGAAGCTTTTTTTGACTTTAAGCTTGATCATTCGATAAATTAGACACGAAGTTCATTCAAGTGCTTGAAAATTTTTCATTGATTTTTGCTCGTTACACTCTTTGTGCAAAAGCGAATAGAATGCATAAATTTTTAGCTGTCCTCGAATTAATTCAAAGCAAGTAAATTTTTTCACTAGAGAGTCCATTTTAATTCAGAAGCTTTCTTTTTCGAATAATTTAATTTTTCGGAATAATTTAAAATTCGCAATTTTTGCGAGTAAAACGACGAATAGAAAGCTTTTATTGATTCTTGAAATGAGGATAATTTTAATTATTCACTTATTATAACGAAATGACTTTAATCCAACAGAAAAAAGTATGATAATCCATAAGGAAGCTACACCGTAACCGAGAAGAACTTGCTTATTGTAAATGTCCCATCCGAGGAATAGGATCATTCGCAAACTTTCGGTGGGTAATGCGGTCGGTGTTGAATATGAAAACCATTTAAACCAAGTGGGAACCGCTTGTAATGGCCAAATTGCACCACTAGCAAAGAGGAGCAAAAACAGTGTGCCCGCAGCTAATATGATGGCCATTTCAAGCTTTTTGCATATTGCAGCGATAACGATGCCATACGACATTCCAGTCAAATTGAGCAAAAGCAGCAATGCGATACCATAAATAGTTTCACCGACCGATGGCAGGTGAAAAAATGCAATCGGTAAATACGTAATTACAAATACATATGGTAACATAAACGCGATGCGGCTTAATGCGTGTGCAATCAATATCTGCGTACAACTAATTCCGGAAACGAAATTTCTTTCAAATGTTTGACCATTGCGTTCGGTGATTAATGCTAATGCGGTTAAAGAATATGCGATTGCAAATGTAATGTTTACGATAAGACCAGGAATCATGAAATCGCGAAAACCGTGGTAACTGTTTTTATCGTATTTTCCGTAAATTGCATCTTCGACTTGGATCGGTAATTGCGCTAATTGGGGATTGACACCAATCTCGATTAGAACTTTACGTGAAAACGAAACGAACGCATTGAAAAGGTGTCGCATCATAGAGAGAGAAATGATTTTGTCAGTGAGATCCGCATGCACAGTAATCATGCCAGAGTTGATGATATCATCATCAACATCTTCGAAAAATGATCGTCGCTGATATATGTTCTCGCTGAAATTTTGTCCAATTCGAATCACCGCCCATATATCTCGATTGCGTACCGAAGCGATTGCTGTGTTATAATCACTGAAATTTTGAACTCTTATCACGCTAGGATCGATCTCGTCGAGAAATTGCGAAGTGAAATCATTGTAAAGGTCTTCGTTGACTAAGCCCACATTAATACCGTGCGGACGGGCGCCGATACAGAACGCAAACAGCGTCACTTGCGATATTGGTAGCACAAATTGGAAGCAAATTGTCATCGGATCACGCAGATTACGGATAAAATTTTTCCATAACAATGTAAACAAAATAAAGAACCAATTGTAAAAGTTTCGTCTCCAGTTTTTCGATAGTTTGAATAAATTTGATTTTCGTTTAAACAGGACTTTTTCTTTAGCGACACTTTTCACACTATTGTTTTTGCGATTTGTACAGATTTTAAGGAAAGCTTCTTCGAGAGTTTTTGTACTGTAACTGTTTAATAAACTTTGCGGAGAATCTTCGACTATAATGCGACCTTTTCGCATGAATCCAACGCGATGAGCTCTGCGAGTTTCTTCGATGTATTGCGTTGTGAGGATAATCGTGGTCTTTTGTTGTGTAGTCAATGCTATCAACATTTGCCAAATTTTTTCGCGCAATAATGGATCAACTCCGGAAGTCGGCTCATCTAATATAATTAATGACGGATTATGAATTAATGTAACTGCAAATGAAACACGTCTTCGTTGACCGCCACTTAGACTGCTAACCACACGATATTTTTCCGGCAGTTCAAGAATTTGAATTAATTGTTCCACTCGTAATCGTAGCGCTTTGTTCGAAAGAAAATGTATTTTGCCAAAATAAAATAAAGTCTCTTTGATGGTCAACGTTTCATATAGTGCAGTCTCCTGTGGCATATATCCTACATCCTGACCCTGTGATTCACTTTCGCCCGGTGTGTGGCCGCAAACTTTAACTTCGCCGTATTGTGGAAAAATTAAGCCGACGACGCATCGCAAAAGTGTGGTTTTACCACAACCACTTGGACCCAAGAGACCATAAATAGTTGCCCCTGCCACTCTCATATTCACGTCCACCAAAATGTCCTCATTCTTAGACGAGAGGTAAGCATTTTTAATCATAACACAATCGCTACTTATAGTCTCGCACATTTTCACGAAACCGTTGTTTAGTGATCGATTGTAAAGAAAAAAATTTCAAAATGCAAAAACGTAAATAAACAACGAAAATCGAAAAACTTTCACTTTCAATGCGAGTTTATGGTTGAAATGAAGCCGAAAGAGCGCGAGTTAAAACGATACACTTCACTTCTCAATGAAAGTTTGCTTTTTCGTAAGTCTAAATCGCGAAAAAATAATAAGCAAAGCAAAATTCATGGTTCATTAATTTTCTCAAGCAGCAATTTAATCAAAGCAAAAGCATTGAAATATTTGCATTTCTTTTTGTTGTTCACTTTCACTTTTGCTTTCAAATTTTTTCACGAAAAGAAAAGCAGTGAAACAGTAATTGAAAACGCACAAAGAGAAACTTTTTCGGTTCGAGCAACGGCGCGTTATCTTTGCTTAATTTGAGAAAAGTTGTCTCGAACAGCAATTTGCCCAGAAACGAGCAGTTTGTTTCGCGAAACGGGAAGAACGAGTGAAGATTGAAAAGCGAAAAGGTCTCTCTCGTCTTTCACGAAAAAAAACTGCCTACTAAGGTTAAGGACTCGTGTTTTGATTTGTCGTTCCTCGCGAATAAACAACTCAATTCGCTTAAAGTACACGTCTTTATACTATTGTGGCCGCTACGTTCCTTCGATATTAGGTTTTTAGCACAACGCAGCAGCCTTCAGCGAGGAAATACCGTGGCTAAAGTAGATTTCACACAAATTTTATAAGTGCACTTTTCGCCGTATGGAAACACATGCATTCTGCATACGACACGCTTGTTTTCAATATTTGCCGTCTTCAGATTTTCATTAGAATGGCTTTTGCGAAATATGCTTTGTTCAAAAACCACGCGTCCTTTTCTATTTTCAAAAACTTTTTCATTTGTTTGAAGAGTCGAAAAAAGAAAATGAGACAATCGATGTTAGACAATGGAATTTTCTTGTTCTTTGCTAAACTTGTAGAAAAAAACGGAATTACACGTAGGTGTTAATTGAGGCGAAGAAGCCTTCCTATTGTTTAAAATTTTAAAATCAAAGTTATTTCGCGTTTATTTATCGACGCTTTCTTCGCAATGACAAGAACGAATAATTTTAATTTTGAGGTCAGTGAAAATGTCACTATTTTATTCGGCATAAATTTCTGAAATTGCCACACGCCAATCGATTTCTATGTCCGGCTTCATTTCGCTTTGAATTTAAATTGGTGCAAACCGAGTTAACACTCGGATTGCGAATCTTAAGTGCAAGTGTTTCTTAATAAAAGTGAAATTCATTTAATTTGTTCAAAATCGAGGTCAGCGAAAAACAACATTAGCGCTCGACATGAGCGATAAATTGCGCAAATTACATAATAAAGTTTGAAACGTGTCACACGCTCAAAAAACGAACCAAATTAAACTTTTTACTGCTGTCGTATTGTATCCTATCAATCGCCGGTCTCGTGTCACTCCTTCAATCGCTTCAATTAAGAATGGTGGCATCGAATTTTTTAATCGAAAAAGAAAACAAGTATTTCACATTCTTATTGAATGAAAATTGGTTGATAATTGTTTAATTTACGAGTGGAAAAAGTGAATGATTAAAAACGCCGAATTTGAAAAGGAAGTTTTGCGAGTGTGCATTGAACAAATATAATGAAGAAAGCGGGTCAGTTTTTGCTCGAAAGTTGAATAAATTTACTTTTCGGATGAATAAAGTCGAAACGCTCAGTTTCTTAACGAATGGAAAATCCACAAAATCGACTCTAAGCGAGGGAAGTGTAACATTTGAGCGCAGAGTTCGCAATCATTTTCAATTGAATTCTGCGATTTTTTTCGAAGCGTGTGAAATGAGACATTAAACGCGCAAAGAGCAAACGGTCCCCAAACGCACTGACATTTTTGCTCTTCAATCGAAAAGTTAAAAGAATCGCTTTTTAGGTTTGTTCATTTGATCGCTTTTGTTTTCGAAACGCGCCGAACTTAACCTTTATTTGTAACAGGTCGCTCAAATGTCCGCACGCAGTTTGAGGCCGTTGGCGTCGATCGTCGCTCGTCAAGCAAGGCTTCACCCGTCATGCAGTGCATTCACTCCTTTGCTTCTGCAGCGAGCGACTATTTATTCGTATTCAAGCCAACATTTGAAGAAAAAGAAGTCCGAGTTTCGTTTGCCGTCACTCAGTCACGAACGAGTGGTCGAAATCGAAATGCTGCAATTACCAATTGCGATACTCGTCATTTGTCTCGCAATCGTGGCATTTATCGGTCTTCGCGATGTAAAGTACCGAAAATAAAGCTTATTTCTTGTTTGCAATTAGTTTGTATTTGTTTTAGTTTTTATGTTTAAACATTTGAGAAATGAGGCAATAAGAGTGCGAAATAAATGCATCGTTGCTTAAAAAGTTTTGCTTTCATTTTATTTCCGTCGCATTCGCGATCTCCAACATTAATCTAGTAAGAAAGTTAAAACAATTACTTAAATTGTTTTATTTTATTTTATTTTTGGTCCAGCAATTGATAGCTACTGAACAAAATTAAAATATTACAGGTTCTTATTTAAATTAAAATAAACATTATTAATATTCAATTTAAAAGTAAAAAAGTTGTTTGTAACACTTTATTATGAAATCATCTTTTCACTATCGTCCGCAACATTTAGCGATTGTGGATCCGAATATTTTTGTTCATTTTTATTTTATCTCGATTGTTCTCATTAAAATTCTAAAACTTTGCTTACTCTCTTGATGCCTTTGGGCCATTTTGCTTCTCGTTTTGCTTTCATTTGCCTTTCGGTCTGTTGAATTTTGCTTATTTTATTAAGGAGCATGATTTTACTCCTTAAATTTAAATGTCACAATTTAATTTCAATAATGTGTGGCAATTATTGAAAGATTTAGTTAAGAAAATGCACATGATTTTCAGCTACAAGGAATTATAGCTTTCACCTCGTTTACAGTGAAAACAATATGTGCTAAAATTCGATTTTTCTCGCATGTTCCTTTTTTCACTTTATACCGGCATGCCTTTAAAAAGTGAACCATTTGAAATACATTTTTCAATTTAAATTTTTCACTTTCCTTGGTTAATTTTCTTTGAATTTATGTCGAAATGAACTTTTTGGATAACAATTTTGGCCTCTTTTCATGATTCTTTAAATCGGCATGCTTTTATGCCTCGAATTGACTGGCATAATTATCACTTTATTTTTAAATGATCAGTGTCTACACATAATTGTGTAATTTTCAACACTTAATTGATAGCCATCGATTTAAACTGAAAAACATTGACAAAATTGAGATGAACGCTGGTTTAAACAATTAGCGAATAGCTTATAAAGAATGTGTAATGATCATATTGAATTTACATAAACAAGTTTGGATTAAATATTTTTGAATCTGTTTACTAGTTTCCAAAACACTCAACGCAAGCGTCGCCGTCGGGTTAATATTTTTCGAAAGCTGGTTGAATGAATTTGTAAAGAGTGTATTTTGCATTGTATAAAAAATGACTAAAAATGACATGAAGAAGAAAAGTCTAAAAGCCCAAAATAGCATTTCACAAATCAAAAGTTAGTTAATTATTAAATTTGTTTTGAAGTGGAAAATAAAGGTAAACACAAGATTTAATTTAAATTTCATAGAGAATGCAAAAACAACAACTCAACCAATTTTCATCAAATTTATTTTAAATGAAAGTTCTTTTCAAATGTTCTAGCTAACCTTGTCAGTCCTAGATATGTGCAATTCTTAGCTGAATTTTGAAACTCGCATAGATACTTTGCATTCAAAAACTCTTTCGCTTCAAATAACCAGAGGAAAATTAGTTGAGCGGCGGAGGTTTTTGCTCAGCAGAAATTAAAAACAATTTTTTGGCAATGTTTTTCAAAGAAAAGTATGCAGGCGAATAACACTGCATGTGCGATGGTTGCCTAAAGGACTCTCTAAGTCATTAATCACACAATTAAAACTATTTTTTGAATAAGATCTCATTAAGAAAAGTTAAGGAATAATAGTTTCCCATTTCGCCTAATGTCCAATCCTCCTAAGGACCGTTTTGCCACGTTTTCAAAATTGTTTTGGTTCATATATAAAGAACTGCAGGTTGCGATCACAACACGGTTGCAGTTAGAAGTTTGTGATTTTAAAAATTCGACAGTAAGGCAATGATATAATCAAAATGTATAAAAAATTAATACTTTGTTGTGTTTAAATTCAAATATAATAGTAATTAACTTTTCTTCATTTTAAACTTGTTTCACAATATATTATATTAATATTTTGGTCGAAAGGAGGTGCGCCCCTCAAAATGGTCTCAATTCTGCTCTAATTATAGTAGTTTATCCCGTAGAGTCCATTTTTGAAGGTTTTAATTGTCGGAAACGAAGCGTTCTCGAGACGCCAAAGTTCTA
>NCKU01002909.1:0-16994 GCA_003675995.1 Dinothrombium tinctorium | reverse complement strand
TAATAATCGTGTTCTATATAAATATGAAATTTTTTCTTTAAATTTTCGATTGCTTTTATAGCATCAATTAAATTAAAAATTTTTGTCGCGTTGCATTTACAAATTAATCTTGGTAATTTCATTTTGGATTAAGTTGATTGTTTTAAAAGACTAAAGTATGAAAAATTAAAAATAAAACTTTTGTGAAATAATTTTTTTGAAATCGAAATTTATGAAAAATTTTAAAAACAGCAAAAAAAAGTCAAAAGTTCTCGGCAAAAATTATCTTGAAATGTTATGTGAAATATATAAATTGTATGCTACATGAATTGTGAAAACTTTATCTAAATTTAAATTTAAATTTAAAATATTGATGCATTATATTTTAATTTACTATATATAGAAGAATTATATATCATTTCTTTGCAAAATAAATCAAAAACTGACTGGACGTATTATGTTGAATCGAACACTTATTGAACGTTCTTTTATAGTTCTATAGGTTAAGTTCATTATTGCGATTAAATATTTTATTCACTCAATTAACTTTACTGCCAATCGTTTCAAACAATGATCTCTGACTGAAACATTTTATTTATGAAGCGAATAGAGTAAAAACAATTAATTAACTTGCGTACTACAAAATTCCGAAAATTTTTTGATCCAATTAATCTCGTTCTAGCAATTAGTAAATCAAAAATCGTCGAATATTTCTTCCCTGAACACTTCTTTGTTGTATTTTTTGAAATACTATTCAGTTTGACTTTTACATTTTGTACAAACATGCAGAGTTTAAACGAAAACAGTTTTCTTTTCATCATTTTAAGGTTTCATATTCAAAACAAAACTTTCGGCTAACTTCATAACGTAAACCACTTTAAAAGAACGAAAATGAAAAGTTCAACTATTAATAATTGTGATATAAATCACAAGATTGACATAGCAGACACACTAATTAGACATCCTTAAAGTGATGGAGAAATGTTCAAAAAGATACATGAAAAGATGTTGAATTCAGCTTTAGAAAATATAAAAATTAAATTGCTTGTTAGGAAGAAATTACAAAATTTCAAAAACTCATGTAAATGGATATAGGGTAGAAATATTTAAAAGATCACTCGAGGAAGCGTTTCAAAATTTTTTTACAAGAATCATGTTTTTAAGTTAAACAAAATATTTTTTGATCACTTATTTGTATCTTTTATTTTTGAATTGTAAGATCTTTCATTTATTCTGAAAGTACATTGTATTTTGTCTATGAATATGAAAGGTTTGTTTTCGAATCAAACAGAACAAAAAAGACACCCGAATAGTTAGTTTTTTCTTAAATTTTTAAAAGTATTTTCTCGTTTTTCCTTGACTAAATTTTTAAACACACTGTAAGTTTCTTGCGCTAGAAAAAGAGGTTCGCTGTAAAAATTCTAGTCTTATAGGGGTTTTTGTGTTTCTTTAGTGTTTTCTATTTGATTGAACGCTTTATATGATTTCATTTAGATATTAAAAAGGTTTATTTACATTTAAATGTTAGTATTAAACAGAATTTTTAAAAATACATAAATAAATAAATAAATAAATAAAATAGAATAAGTTTGTTCTCGAACAGAGAGTTGTCATGCGAAGTGAAAATAATGGTTTAAATTTCATTAGTTCATTTATTATTTATAAATTAAAGATGGAATCGAAATGGAAAATTTTTAAGTTTTGTGCTTTAATTCGCTTTCAAAAATGTCATAAACCCTAAAGGTGTTTAATATTTTATAATTTAAAAAATATCGATTTCTTGGTTAATATTAAAAACTCGCATTTTCATCGAAGTGTTAAAATATAAGATTTTCGGTTCAGACTTTTCTGAAAAGTTTTTATTTTTATGCTTAATCTTGCAATAAGATTTAAGCAACGATTAATTTTTTTTCAAAAACTTGCTCACTAAAGACACTTTTATTTTTGAATTATTGTTTCTGAAGCATCATTAATTTTTAAACTAAGCGAAAATAGTTGATAAGTTTTTCTATAAATAAGCTGCTTATTAGGCTCAAAATTTTACACGATCGCATTTAGGTAGTGAATTTAATGAATAATCAATTGCTCTGCTAGAAACAAATTCCTTTCAACGATTATTGGTTGAATCTTCAAGTTTTGCTGGCATCATTTACTTATTAATGCGCATCGCAAAGAAAGTGAAATTAAAGAATGCTTTACTCAATTCGAACATCGAGCTCGGCAAAAAGAACCATTTTTAGTGTATTATGGCCATTGAAGCCGAACAAAAGAACTAGAATAAAAGAGAGAAATTGATTTTGTTCGCAAATAAAACTGATAGGCTTTAGTATAAGAAATTATACTTCTTATAAGTGAGCCTTATCAGTGAAACATAAAATTGCCAGTGAATAGCAGAGAAGAAAAAATCGACAACGTTTTTCAGTATGTTCACTTAGAATGAAGCTGAAGAAGGATGAATGGCCAAATGCAATAAGACGAAAATGAAACTGTTTAGCATTCATATAGATCAGAATCTATAGTTGATGTCAAACGATTTTTTAAATTAATTGAAACATTACAGGTGAATCTTAATTTCATGATTTTGAGGTTTTTATATGAGAAGAAACGATTTTAATATAAATATAATGAAAATCATTTCAATAGCTAAAAAGATATAAGTTGCAAGTTTTTCTGTTATGCAATATAAATGAGAACTTATCTATTTTTTTCTTACTCAACAAAAATTTGATGCTGCATCTTCTCTGTTTTCTCGTCAATCATCGCATTTTTAAAATTTATATAAATAAAACAAGCAAATAAAAAGGAATTTGGCTCTATAGAACGTTCAAAAGCAATTTTGATGCCCACTCAAAATACATTCTCATATAAAGCACTAACACATGCTATACAAAGATAATACATCTTGTATACGCAAAGGTAACGTTTTTAAGCTTCGATATTTAGTGTACTATCGTTTCAAAATAAAATATTTCGATAGTAGAAAGTGATCTTCACTACAATACCTCACAAGCAAAAAAAGCGTCTCACAAAAATTGTGATAAAAATGTTTGCTTCAAAATGCATGTTAAATGAATAAATGAACAAACTTATTACTAATAACTAATACAAGTATTATTTATTACTTATATTAATTATGTTTATAGTTTGTTCGTTTATTCATTTAACATGCATTTTGAAATAAACATTTTCATCAATTTTTGTGAGACGCTTTTTTGCTTGTGATGTATTGTAGTGAAGATAACTTTCGATTATGGAAACATTTTATTTTGAAACGATAGATATAGTACTTAGATTGTAAGTGCGCTATGCTTTAATTCGGTAGTCGATTTTAAGAAGGAAGGTTAGAGAGAGCGAACTTTGTAATAAAATATTTTTAATATCTTTTTGATCTTTTGAACACACAATTTATATTTTTAAATAAAATGTTTTTTATAAAAGTTATGGCATTCGATTGCTTTTTAAATAAGAAATTTCGAAAGAGCACCTGTTGTGTGATTTTTGCACAAAAAAATGAATTTGCGCGTGGAGTAAAACCTACTTTGTTTTGTAGAACTCAAAAATTGAGCTTGGTCACCGCTGAATGTGGCCTCTGCAGTCGCTCTGTTCGCGCTATAGGGCTTCAAAGATTTTTCTTACACATTGAGTCTATAGGAAAGTTCATTTTAAACAAAAAATTATTTAGACCCCTTCCACAACTTTAATTCTTATCATTTGAACTTATTTGGAAGCTTATTAGGAGGCAATGTTTTTGAGATTTAGATTGTGGAACTCAAATCTGGTGCGCCGTCTATGAAATTTTGATTTTTCAGGTTTCATTAGGTTCTTTATGTGAATAAGGGAATGTAAGTTATGATAGCCTGATATACTTGCACGTGGTTCAGTATTTATGCGATATTATTTTAAAAAATCCTATTTTTCGGATCTGATTTTCTTTATAAATCTCTAATTCATTAAATCACTTAATTATGCAATGTATACAATCAAATAGTGAGGTAATTTTACAATTAACACAACAAATATTATATACTGGAATTCATTGTAGAGACTCAAGTTTTACCAGTGCCCGTAAACCTAACACATCCGAAAGTTCGATCTCGATATAAATTATGAATAACCATTCTATTTGAATCTACAATATTGGTTTGTTTTTTGATTAACAATTGTGTTTTGGCAAAAAACCAATAAAATCATATGAGAATATTTTTTCATTTTAAATTTTGTTTCTCAAAGTAAACAAAAAAAAATCAATAACAGCTGTACAATTTTAAAAATCATTGGAAATTTTTTTTCGCTGAATTGTAAATTCTCTCTAATTTTTGTTTCTAAATTTTATAAACATTTAAACACCATAAATTTTAAAAAATTTTAAAAATTGTAAATTACATTATCGCTCAATAGCACTTTCGCCGAGTCAAAAGTATTACAAAACGCTGAAAACATTTGAAGCAGAAAAAAAGCGAAGACAGAAATCGATCGGGAAAAAGGTGAAATTAGATTTCGATGTCACTCGAAATTAAATTCACAACATTAATCAGCGACACGACTTTTTTCCTCTTTATATTGGCAGTCGGAAATAATTTTCACTTTTCTCTTGTTTCTAACTTAATCGAAAGTGAAAGTGTTGCTTTGATTTAGTGTCTGCATAACACTTATAAGAAACTAAAATGATATTAAAATATTTTGGTCACGATTTTTAAGCGGTTACGATTCTCATAAGAGCACAAAAATTTTTTGTTTTCAAAATAAAATTAAAAAGTATGGAGTTATTTTCAACAATCGATGTTGATTTTAAAATGAATGCGATTAAGATCAAATAGAAATATTTGATAAAATAAAACTCAAGTATAAATAAATACTCGAAAAATAAACAAAAAACTGCAGAGCCGTAGATCCCTTTCTCAACAATGTATCGCATCCATTCAAAGTCTTTTTTCGCTACAAGATGTACAATGAGGGCATGAATTTTCTCTTTTACTACTTGTTTTAAAGTGCTCAGCGTTCCATTTTATATGGAAATGAGAAATAAACGCAAGCAATAGAAATAGAAAGAGGGCGAATGAGCTATAAAGAGCTGAAAATACTAAAGCTAAAGAATATTATTTTCGATAATTCAGATTATTTTCGCTTTAATAAAAAGGGTGTTGAAAAGATTGAACTTTGACATTCATCCGCTTTTCCTTAAATTAATAGATGGAGAAAATCATACAAACTAACAAGATAAGATCAAAAATTCATCAGTTTGAGCATGTAATGATCATAAATAGAATTTCCTCAAGATGCTTAAAATAATGATGACTCAATAAAATTGAGTAAGTAATGAAAAGTTTACTTAAGTTATAAAACGTTTTTTTAATTATAAATAAAAGTTTTTTCAGTTTTTAAGACTTAAATTAAAATTTAAAAAAATCATCTGAACATTTTATGATTTAGTAGTCTCAAGATAAAGAAAGTTTAAATTTGAGTTAGATAATTTGTATAAATAAACATTCAATTCAATTAAAATTAAAAATTATTTTATCTTTTTAAAAGAGATTATCATAAAGCAAAAAATTAAAATAAATAAAAAAACTTGATAATTTTAAAAATCCTCGTGATACACAAAAAGGGACTGCAACAGAAAATTAATATTTTGTCATAGCATCTTGCACAAAATTTATTTCGAGTAAATAATACATATTTTTGAATTATGATGACTGTATGGATGAGATAATACAGTTATTCAAACTAATCAACGACTATGCGCATAAAACAAAAAATGAATCAAAGCATTTTTGCCGACTCTTTCTAAATATTTAATTTATTTCAGATTAATTTTAATTAAGTGAATCTTTCTTTAAAAAATTACGTGAAATCGTCAATACTAATAAAATTAATAGGCAATTAAAAATTCAGAAAGAGTCGGCAAAAATGCTTTGATCCGGTTTTTCTTTATGCTTACAGTCGTTGATTAGTTTATTTTTTTATTTTTATTTTTTAATCGATTAAAACCATTTTTGAAAGAAATGATAATGATAATGAAATGTTCATACCTTTAAAGTCTCATGTTAAACTTGAATAATTTTAAAACAAAAACATTTGAAAGATTTTCAAAATTTATTTCACGGAGACTATACTTCACCATGATTTCACTCGCAATGATTTACCTCATGTTTGCTGCAATTTTTTATTTTAATTGCTTTGTTTTTCTTTAAAATTGATTCTTTATTATCAAAATTATACAAATGATTGCGATTTAACTAATTTTGATTATAACATGATCACCATTGATCACTATTTACAATGCGTTTAATAAACGAGTTAAATGAATTGAAATTGACTTAAATATTTAAAAATGAGAAATATGCTTGTTATGATGTTTGTGTTTCTATCTCAAATAGAAGAAAAGTGCTGTAGCAATTTGCGAAGACAGTTGCTTTTTGTTTCATATAATGCCACGCTAGCGGAAATAGAGCTTGTTAGAGCTATGCACAAAATATTTTTGAAAATACAATGATTAGGTATAAATTTTTGAAATTTTTCGCCGAAACTATCAAAATCAATGTTTTTAAAGTGAAAAGGCGGCGATTCGTAAAGATATAATCAAAATAGAGAAGAAATAAGTTGAAATAAATAAACTAGAACAGATGCGTTTTCATATTAAAAGCAAGATAAATTTTTGCTATTGCTTCTTTAAACTCATTATATTGCTTCGAGTAAACCGATTTCAAATATAAGTTAAAAGAAAAAGATATATACGAACCGTGTAAAAGATAAGATTGAATTGTGCAGCGATGTAACTCGAATATTAGGGAATAAAAAGGAACGATTTAAGTATTCTGCTTTGCCATGGAGATTGCATGTAAAACACCAAATGTGCGATGCAAATACAAAGAAGAAGACGTCTTTGTTTGCATTTTTTGTTTCTACATATAATCACAAACGTGATTTGACTCATAGCTCACAAACTCAATGATGTTTTATTCATGGAGCAGAAAAGATTTAAGGATAGAAAACGTTGAAATAAAAAACAACTTTAAAGTCACCAGAGCATTTTCTGTATATGCTTTACAGATTTGCAAAAATTTTTCGATTTTTAAAAGTACTTTTTATAACTAAAATGTTTTGCAAATTTGTGCTCTTTTAAAAAATTTTATTCTTTTTAAGCAAAATTTGTCCACAACTTAAAGCAATCAAGCGAATTTTTGAACAAAAATTCAAATTATAAAGCAAAAATTGAATCGACTATTTAAAGCATTTCTGCTAATAATTTTTCATTTTGTTAAAAATTATCAATTGTCATTTATAAACTTTAAACTGTTTTTGGCGTGATCGTTAAAACGGAAGGTTTATTTCTGTTCGAGTAATTACTCAAAAAATTTGGCATTTTGGTAAAAAATAAGCCAAATGAAATAATGCACTTGCTTCCAGATCGAAGAATGGTCGGAAGCCAGAAGAAAAAGCCTCATTCACTCAATTTTTTTCTTCAAAGCGGCGACGCATAGCTTTGAATTCAACGAAAAGTTGAAGGTAGATTTAAAAAATCAATCATTATAAATACTAAAGTCCTATATTTGCTGTTTCTCTTTTTTTTTGAGTTTTATTAAATTTTTGAATTCACACTGCAGTTAATGCATATAAACATCATCACATTCATATTCTGGTAATCATTTAAATGAAAAAGATACAAAGAATGATAATGTAAAAGATAAGGAAAGAGTTGTGAAGCAATGTACACTCGTGACCACATAAAAATGTTATTTTATCAATTGAAAATTAAAGTTTTAAATCGGAAAGATAGCATATTAATGTAGACGCGAGTATAATTCAACTATTAGGGCACAAAGCAAAAGTATTGCCTTTGACCAAGCTATGCAATGAGATGTGATTTTTTTATTGTTTGTTGCACATATTTACAATAAATCAATTGAATGAATTAATTCCGAAAGGGCTTCTCTTACAATAATAAATTGTTGGATAGGCCCTTTCGGAATAAATTCATTCAATTATATGTTTGTTAATTTTGAAAACAAAAATAAGCAGAAATACTGAAATAGAAGTAAAAAAAGAAAAAGATTTAGTAAGGTTTATTGGCTGTTATAGCTTAATCGAGCTTTTTCATTTAGGCATATCAACTGAGCAAAATTGAATAGATTTATTAAGAGAGGGTTTATCCAACAATGTACATAAATATATATTGTTAGAGTTATACACTCAAGGAAAGAGAAAAGTTTACATTGTTAGGTAAAAGAAATGGTTACAAAATGTATTTCTTTTACCCAACAATGTAAACTTTTCTCTTTCCTTGAGTGTATTAGAATTTTTTGCTAAATACATATGTAAATATACATTATTAGATACACCCTTTCTTAATATATCTTTTCAATTAATCTAAATAATCGATAAAATTTTTAATTAATCGCTTTAATTGGTCAATGACATACCAAACAAATATGATTCTAGTATCAAACTAAAGATCAAGATGTGTAAAAGGGATGAAACATTAACAATTTACTTTGAATACAAGAAGTGGCCAAGAATTTCAAAATTTATTAGGGAGAACATATAATAATGGAAAAGTGTAAATTATAATTGTGAACAAATATGAGATATTTGAGTTAATAAATTTTTGTTGCAAAAGACAAAAAGGAATTAAAAATTCTCAATAACAAACGAAAAAATGAAATTTTTATTGATGCGCAAAATTTTGCGCTGGCGTCGGCAAAATTGGATTTCATGCTAAAATATTAAATTATATTATATTATTAAATCAATGAAATAAAAGAAACATGCATCGCTTATTTCTGCCTTCGGTTACTTTCTGATGTCTAAAACAATTTTTTATCATTCTTCAATTTGCTTATGCGAATTATGAAACGAGATGTGAACTGAAGAATTTATTTGAAGTTATACTCCTCCTGAAACATTTTAATTTGGTGAAGCGGCTATATTCTACAGTAGAAAGACAATTTAATTTCGACTCTTTGTAATCATTTTGCAAAAAAGTATTGATCAATAGTAGCCTGAAAACTGATTCTGTTTCCAGCAGCTCTTTCTTTTCAAATTTTGAAAATGTATTTAATTTTTCATCGCCTTCGAGTATAGTTAAATGAGAAAAAAGAAAAAGCGATGGTTAAATTTTTTAGCATTGAAGCAAAATCAAAATCGCATATTCCGAATTCAATTTCAACTTTGCAGTTTGTTTGAAAATACAATTTGCTTGAAGGAAAAAGATGAAACGCTCGAAGTCATTTTTTCTTTTTGAATTATTTCATTACAAGGAAATGAAGACACAACATAGCCTTTTGTCTGTAAATCCTTTTTCAGAGATTTAATCTCTTTCTAAAAAGAAAAAAGCTTTTTCTACTTAAGCTTGTCAACTTTCTTCCCCAAAATCTGTATTTTGTCGTCCATTCAATAATCAACATCAAGGTTTTCCCTATTATATCTGTACTTAGGTTACTTGGATAGTGCACATGTATAAATACATACTCGCAAGATAATAAAGAGAGAGTGATCGGCCTTAAGAGAAGAAGAGTAATTTACGGTGTGAGAACATGGTTGAGTTTGAATATTTCATTCGTTAGTGCTATTAGTCTTCTTCTCTCTATGCCTGTTCAGCGACGTTTTGAAACGTTGGTCGGTGGCAATACCACGCTCGCAATAGCGCGCGATAATTTCATTATAACAATTATAATCGATTAAAAGAAGAAGAGATATCAAATAAACGAATAAGATTTCTTCAAATCCTTTAGGTGGAATATAAATTGTGCAAAGCTAAGGAACACCTCGCGAACTAGAGAACATACCTATACGAGAAGGATTTGATCTTCAAATAAAGCATCTAAGCTATTCCATGAATAATAAAAACTCACTTATTACAATCGGCTGGCGAGGCTTTTCTTTCTCCTAACACTTTACATGAATCGTCAAAATTAATTTTGTATCAATATGCTTACTTTTACCCATAGATATAAATGTGCATTACTAATATCCTCTCGAGTAAGAGAGGTAAACATGATAACACAAGTCTTGAGAATATTGCGAAAATAGAAAATTTCAGATGTAATATTGTGAAAATGAATGTTATGACAAATTACAAATTTTATTAATATTGTGTCATTTAGAATTTGAGATAAATTGCAAACTGCGTAAAGATCCATAAGGAAAATCTGAAAATAGAAATGCCAGGAAATATTTATGATGTAAATCTATAGGTTGAATCGAGAACGATATTCATATCATGATGTATATTGGAGCAAAGAGGTTTTCTGTTTTCAATTAGAATTTTGTCAAGCGATAGTATAACACTCTTAATGCCTAAACGCAAACTCAAACACCTTAAACAAAAATTATATTAGTTAATCTAAAATATTTATTTCTGTTCATTTTTGTGTAGTGAAACGATAAGCGATTTTGTCCGCCATGTGCAGTGTTTGTTTAAATATCTCTAAAATCACACGTTTTAGAGTTTGTTTTAGTCAATTAGCCAAAATAAGTTTTTTTAATAATTTTTATTTTAGTTTATAGCAACGATTTAGTAAAAGCCTTTTAAAAAGGATTACTCAAGATGTGAATTTGGAGATAAAATTTTAAAATTTCGCATATTCAGAGAATTGAGAAAAATATGTTTGCCACCATACTTTAAAGACATTTGACCATATTCTCAAGATTTGTTTACAAAAGCTAGAAAACTCTTTAATAATAAATGCGTTTATTTGTTGACTATTTTCTCGTTGCCATGTAATTATAATGTAATGCTGCTAAAATTACATTTCTTATAAAAGACCGTTTGTGTGTTTGTACTACATAAAATGATTATAAATTTTCTCAAAAATTCTTGACGAATGCTTCGAATTTCAATCTATTCCTTATTTTTAAAAAAGAAATTAAAAGTTGTTTGTTCAAATTTACAAAAAATTGTTTAATACGAACAAAATTTTTTATCGTAATGTATAGAGTTGCATAATTGCATAAAAAATTATTTTATGTCATAAAAGAAGAATTATTGTCAAAAATGAATAAACAACAATTGAATGAATTTATTCCGAAAGGGCCTTTCTAATAATATGTGCATTGTTGGATAGGCCCTTTCGGAAAAAATTCATTCAATTATGCTTTTTTGAATGCATAAATTCAAAAATTTCGTTAGAAAATCTAGTAAATTTTTAACGAAAATTTCTGCACTGCATTCTATTTGTAAAGTTAATGGATTTTTTAAACATCTTTTTTATGATAAAAAAATAAAGATTCAAAAATTAAAATGATCTTATTTAGTTGCTTGTGTCACATTTTAAAAATAAAAATTTTATTTTTTGAGGTAAAAAATTACCAGTACCTTTATTTTTTTTGTGAAGTAAATAAACTTCACATTTTTGAAATTTTTGTTTTAAATTCAGATGAAGTGAAGCGTAAATAGAATTTCAAAATCACAATCGATAAGATTAAAAAATTAAAAAATTATGGCTATTTCAAAACTCTCAATGAAAAAGCTGTGCTATATTTTAAAAACATTCTCATTAATTCTAAATAATTGGTGCTTAAATTTGCAGCTTTTGTCGGTTGTGGAAAGTTGAATGATACTTTTTTGTTTTCTACGCTCATTTAACGGAGAGATGACAAACAATTATATTGGTGGGGAAATCAGTTTTTTCTTGAATATTTTATTGCATAAATTTAATATTTTTTTCTGCATAAATGCATCCATAAATTTCATTTTTAATTGCATAAAAGTACAAAGTCTAGTAATGTATAATTTATATTTAGAATATTAATATAATTAGCGATATGATTCAAAAATCTTTTTTTAATCATTGATTTAATTAAGCTGTTTTATGATTATCTTTTACTTTTAATTCAAATACATTTTCTTGTTATAGAGAAGGTAATTCACAAAGATTACCATTCACAGTCGAACACTATATCATAGAAATATGTATAGTAACGTTTTCAAGTTAAAATCCTCTAGTTAAGTTAATGGAGAGAAACATGCAGTGGTATAATTCCTAATGTTCTTACACAAATCGCGTAAAATGGTGCTTTAAAACTTAATCGGCGAAAGTATAAGAAAAAGCTTTTAGTTGTTCATTCGTTTCAAAGAATTAAAAGCTGAAGAGCACATTATTGACGAATAAAAATAGTGTAGACGCCGAAAAGATAATACGTATTCTTGCTTTGGCTGAAACAATTGACTGAAAAAATAAGCACTCGATGCCTTTCTCTAATAAGATATTGGAGAAACCAAGTGTGTTTAAAAATTAATTGCTAACAAAACTTTTTATGTAGTGTTCTTCCTCAAACGAACGGTCGCATAAGTAATGCATGAAAAGCTTTCGAGAAAAGAGGCTGGAGTTAATGATATACAACTTTGGACAAATGTATTGGCTATCTTATGAGAAAAATCCAGAGAGAATTTCATGTTTTGAGTGGCAGAGGTACATAATTGATTTGTCCTAAGCTATTCATCTTTCGCTTCAATAAAAACAAATTTATTACAAATGCTCGAGCGAATTTAAGCATAAACTTGAATTGAGATGTGATCAAAAGAAGATCTTTAGCGTGGATTTGGTTGGAAAGGAAAAATTTCGGTCATCGGGGCTGTTTTGGGCTTATGAGCTCACGATTATGTCATGGTAGCACCTCGAACACGAGCGCAAAAAAAAACTCATAAAATTAAACGCATGCAAGATAAGAAAAGCAAAGACCGTGATATTACTCGAACGCTGCTTCTCTTTGAGATTTTTCTGTGACAATTTTGCAATTTGGTTATAAATAAATTTCTCTATCAAATTGAGATTTGAATTATTATAACAGCAGCAACAAGTGATGTTAGTAAATGTAATTTGTTTGACGATGAAGAAATTGCGGAGAACTAGGCAGTTGATCAATAGTAATATGTACGACATAAATTTTCAGAAATATGCTATTGCCTACTTCTCAATCTATTCTCTTAACCGATTTTCAGGTAACCAATTAACCTTGTCGAGAATTTGTTTCTGTCATAGACCGATTAGCGGAAAACTTGTCTAACCCAAGAGGCAGTCTCAAGCCATCAAAAGTAGATTAAGTTTTCTTTCGTTGCAACTACAATTTAGTTAAGTTTCTTTTCCGTACATAATAACTGTCCAAACTGAACTTGCACAAAGTTTATCATTTGTTTGCACGTGCTGAGGGTAATTAAATTTAAAAATTTTTACAACATTTTATAGAATCATATCTTTTCTATATTCAAAAAATTCATTTCTGATATGAAAAATAATGTTTTTGAATAAGAAAAGCTAATTTCAGAAAACAAGTTGCCCCTTTTTTAAGACGTAGTAACTTTTGATCGCTTTTTGGTATTCGAGTGGCTCTTTTACAACATTTAAGACCAAATGTAATATCTGATAATCAGCAAAGGTTTTATTTTATTCTTATGTTTAATGTTGTTCTTCAAAAAGAAGAACGTCAAATATGAATAGTTGTTACGGTTAAATTTGTCGCCGTCCGAAACCGTAACCAAACGGAAAATTATTCGCGACAACGGTAGTCAACGCGTGTTTCCGAACTCTACGCCGGCGTTACGGATAGAAAGCGAAGGATTGAAATTATTTACAACGAACTCGAATATATGGATTTTATGAAAAAGCACGAGTGTGAAGAACGCAAAGTTGCACGATACATCTCTAATACAAGACTCTCCTCAAACGCGAACTTTAATGTTTTACAATAGTACAAATTTGTACAAATGTGAATTGCTTCATTGTAAAATTTTTAAATTGATTGAGCTAAAATCGAAAGATTTAGGTGACTGCATTGCAGTTATTTTTTATAACATTAATTTATGCTAAAAGCTTCACTTATCGAATGTCGCTTTTGATTGATAAATACATGCTTTTATTTCAAATTCATTGCTATCGAAACCAAAATTTGAAACACTTAATTTTAGAGCGCAATGATGAATTTCAATTTTTAACGTTCACATTTCACAATTTTCAATGAAGTTCGGTTTTCGCGTTCACTAATCACAATTTTACAATGATAAAGGTACTATAATAAACAGGGTATGTGAATTAAAACACGAATTAAATAACGAAAAAATTTGAAATCACAAAATTTACCAACGCTATTCGACTTTATATGGGTTGCGTTTTAATTCAAACATCGTGTATAAGCTTTATTTATGCAGGTTTAGTGTCTAGGGAAATAATTTAAAGTTTCTTTGTTATTAATGCTTTGCACATTAATTTTCATGAAGCATGAAAAAACATAAGTGTTAATATACCGAAAGATAAAGACTGTTTCGCTTTTTTGACAACATCTTCTCAACGAAAGAGAATGAAATATTTATTTCTTCAAGATGCTCTCTGTGCAAACTCAACATCATTCAACGATTGTCATTTATAACATTAACACACAGAGTTGGCTCTTAATTTTCATTCCTGTCAAAAATAGGTTGAGCATTTAAAAAGCTGACGAAATTTTGTTTATACTCTTCTTACTTTGACAGAATCCTGCCAGCAGAGATCTTATTGAAATACTTTTGTTAAAATAAAGTAGAATTAGGAAATAATGGCTTAAAATTTCCGATAGCCGATAGCAAAGCATCATTTTCTATGAGCCATTTTTAAAACGAATTGCTCAAAGCTTTTCTTGCACTTCGTTGATTCGTTAAGATTTCAGATATCATTGAAGTGCAAGTTTTCACTTAAGGCCATAATCGAAACAATGTTTTACATTGAGTATCTGAATTGCGTGATATTTTATAATAAGAAAAATTTTGATTTTACATCACTTCAAACATTTCAACTCATAACGTTGAGAGGATAGTTCAATAAAAAAAAATTTTGTTTGTATCCTTTCACCCAAAAGTATATCAAATAAAAAAAAAGAATTACTTTAGACATAATTAAATTGATTGTAAACACTGACAAAGAAAATATATAAAAAAAATGCTCGTTTTCAATGTTTAGCTTTGCTTTGAGCCTAGTTGAAAATATTTCTTAAAGCTCTACATGAAAATTAGGAATCAGGCAATTTTTATCATTTATCAAAAAACTTTTTCCATCCTTCAAAGTACACTTTTGCGAAAAAAGATTATGAAAATTTAGTTTTTCATCTTCATAATTAAATCGAATGTAATTATGTTCTTTGATTTCAAAAAAAATCTCATGGTTTATAGTTAGGCAATTAATCGCTTGAAAAAATCAAGAAGGAAAATTAGAAAATAATTAAATAATTAACTATGTATGAAGCAAAATCTACTTCACGATATAAGAAATTCAAGTCTTTTGAATATGCTTAATTAATAAATTTAAATAATTGAGCTTCATTTTTTGCGTTTCGGAGAGGTAAAAGTCGATATTAAGTTTCACCGCGGTGCATCGGAGCAATATGAGAAATATGTGAAGCGCAAAGAGAAGAAGCGGAATCTTTTTAACACTATATGCATACATTTTCAAGAAATAACAAATAATGAACAGAAAAAATCAAAATTCGAAGAAACGCAAAATCTATTTCAAAATACTAAATTTCTTTGTAAACTTTGCGCATCGGAATAAATGTAACGAAAAATGCGAGTCTATCTTCTTTTTGCAACATGTTCAATTCACCAAAGCAACATCAATCACCTGCAAATGCCATCAGGTAATGAAAAAAACTCGCTCTCATATTGTTCTGCACGTTTTCTCGATTCGAAATTATTTGTGTAGATAAATGGATATCCTAAGTAATGAAAACGAGAGAATTGTCCTCTTTAAACGCTTGTTTTTGTTTATGATATTCACTAGAAAAAAGTAATTAAACGCTGTTAATTTTTCAAAAATAAGCACATTCACCAATTGATGGCGCACAAGAAAAAAATCGTCTGAGAAGATTACATTTCCGAAACTTAGTGAAAACAAAGAAGCGAAAAGATTGTTTCGAATGAATATTGTTTTGACTTTAATAGAATGCGAGCTGTTTGCGCAACATCTGAATATTCAGAGATAAGAGCAGGCACTAATATGAGTGAATTTACTTCGAGAAATAAACGATTCGAAAACTTTTTGAATCATTTTATTTATTTATTTTGCTTTCAAAAGCATGGGCATTTTATAGAATCAAACAGATTGAAATTTTCCATTTGTATTCTTTTGACGTTCAATATGAACCATAAATGATTCATATTTTTATTTATTCTAGTTCGTTGTATCGCTATTGCAAAACTTTCAAAGAGTTTTCAATCAATTTATGCATATTTTCATGAAAATATTTTAAAAGCTTTTTGACGAAAAGAAATTTCACTGGTCTTCAAAAGAAATTAATACACGCCAACATTTTGAAACACATCATTTCGAAATAAGCAATTATGCGAAAATTTGAAAGATGAAATATTTACAATTTAATAAAAAAAATTGGAAAAGGAGCCAACGAAACATAGAATTGCTCACTCGATTTGACCCAAAATGACTTTTTTTGACAAAAGTCGGTGCGAACTTACTTTTTGCTTCGAAATTTCGTAACCGTAATCAATCAATGGGTGGAGACTTGTAGAAAATTTACATTATTTCCTCAGCAAATTTGCTAATAATCATTCTCAATGTAAGCATGTAAAAAGTAGCGAAGAATATTCGTAGTTTAGAGTTTCGAAATCTCTTGAGAATAAATGCAATTATGCTTATATATGTATTATATTTATAAATCATTACGGAAAGCGATAAGCGTGAGCAAATAGAAATGGAAAGCTTTAAGGGAATTTCGGTGTAAATAAAATTTTTACACAGAAAGTGCTTTTTAAAAATCAATATTAAAATTTTTCGAATTCATGCTCATTGAATATTTCGCCAAAACAAATTTTACTCTCAGCAAACTAAAAATGAGAAAATATGTTTTAAATGCAAAAAAAAGTTTAGAAATATTTTAAATGTCTCGATTTTTCAGAAACTTCTTTTAAAATGAATTACTTTCCATTTCTCCATCGATTTTTTCAGATCGAAAAATGTACAGACAAACCTTTCTAAAGTAAACCTGTTGAAAGTAAAAACCTTTATAAATTAAAGAATTTTGAGAGTCCCATCGTT
>NCKU01002908.1:0-16994 GCA_003675995.1 Dinothrombium tinctorium | reverse complement strand
GGTTCAATGTTTCACTGAATTTTGT
Source organism: Dinothrombium tinctorium (assembly GCA_003675995.1). Classification (NCBI taxonomy): domain Eukaryota; kingdom Metazoa; phylum Arthropoda; class Arachnida; order Trombidiformes; family Trombidiidae; genus Dinothrombium; species Dinothrombium tinctorium. Next base: position 16,969 of record NCKU01002908.1, on the reverse strand, counting down.
AAAAGTTCGAAAGCGAATTGGAGAATGCAGCCATTTCATAGCGCGCTCCAACAACTAGCTGAATTTCAATAATAATGCCCGAATTCTCTATGCTTAGACCATATTCAACAAAATGATTTTGCTGTGTCAGATAGTTCAGAGAATTTTCAAAGAAAAATAAGAGCTATGGCAAAATTGAAAATCGAAACAACAGCTAAAGAATAGGAGAATAAAGCGCAGTTTGCAAAAATAGTGAGCTTTTTTGCTTTTTATTTATAGACTTACATGTTTCGATTAAAAGAGGTAAACTCGATGAGTTAAATAAGTCATTTGAGTGTCAAATTTTTATTACGATTTCATACGTTTCTAAACATTTGATACAATAAAAAATAATCAAATCACAAAAGATTAGCTTAAAAAAAGAATGCTAATACATTATTAGTGAGAGAAAACTAAACTAAACTAAACTTTATATTTATATGTTCCAAAACGAAATAAAATCTGAAAAGCCGATTTTTCGCAACGATTCAATTTTTTTTTGCACAAGAGCGAGGAATGTAAAATTTACATTTAAATCTGCGTAACATCCTTTTTGAAAGCGATTTCGACAAATATGATTCAGATATTTTCAAGCGACAAAACTTTAATCTGAACTCATGCTTCTCTTTCTATTTTGATGTTATTTTTAGAGTCGATTTAAATTTGGCAGTTTTGCACCTGAAAGAAAACGGAGATTTGACAAAGCTAGAGAATAAATGGTGGTACGATCGTTCAGAATGTAAAACGAAAGATAGCAAGGTTCTCAAATATTCACTTCGACAATTCTTTTTCTCTCACTTCATAAAAACGATGAATAAGACTTATTTCTTTTCTATATGAAAAAAATAAAAATGTTTAGGAGTCGAGTCAAAGCGAGTTGACATTAAGCAATGTGGCTGGCTGCTTTTACATACTCATCGGAGGCTTATTAGTGGCCATGATAGTGGCGCTGATTGAATTTTATTGGAAATCAAGAATCGAAGCGATGAGAAACAAGGTTTTCTATGCAATCTACAAATTCTTGTACCCTCTGTTCATTTAAAATTAAAGGAAAAAAACTTAAAATCATGAAACCTTTCTTTTTAAGTGAAGAGAGTGTACACAAAATTTATTTTAACTCTATTTTTAACTTTCATCTACTGAAAAAGATAAGTTTATACGAAGCAATGAAAGCGAATGTACGCATATCGATCACAGGAGCTCCTTATTTCGAAAGAATCGGAAAGGTAAAGAAAGCATTTCGCAATCGACAAGAAAATTGCTTATTTCATCAAACTCATTTTCAATGAATAGTATCATCCTGCAACAGGGGCGTTTTTATCAATCGATGAATACGATAAACCTGCCAGCCACGTTCAACCGCATACACACGTGTAAGTATTTTCATCTTCTTTATAATAATTTTAGAAGATTGAAGACTATTGCAGACGATGGTAATTGCGTTTTCCTACCAAATACATATTAACTTGGGCGTCTTTTGCTCATTTCTTCTTCAAAGCACATTTATTATTTATTAATGTGCACAAACACACTACGCACAACAGACACACACAGACACACTGTATATAATCTTCTCATTTCATTAAAAATTTTTTTTTTCGTTTGCAGAGAAGTGCTCAAATGAACAACAACAACAAAACATATAAAATGTGGTGTTCAGAATCGATATTTGTTGTATTACGTAAAGTTGTTTTTGAAAATTGAGCTCACAAAAACTGATGGCTTTAAAAAAGATCTACAGTTCATTGTTGGACCAAAGAAGAAGAAAACTAAACTGAAAATTTATATACCGACCTCTTTCAATTACTTGTAAATAAATGTATATTTTAGCACCTTTTTGAATCTACCAATTTAAATTCAGATTTGTTTCAAACTTTAAATTCATTTTGTTTACGTTTGAATATTCTTTTAATTAAAAATTATTAAAAATTTAAAATTTAAAATTGGTGTCATCATGAGTGGAAGCGTTGAAAAATTTTTGCTAGAGTTTCATTTTTAATGCATCAAATATTAAATTCTTTCAAAAATTCGTCGTTTATCATACGTCGAGTTTAGTAGTAGTCGAATTTTTAATTAGTTTATCGATTAAAAGTACTGGAGTAAGATTAAAGTGCATTGTTCTGCAGTTTTCAACTAAAGTGAATAAAACAAAAACTTTTTTAACAATGTTTGAATTTATTATATTATAAATGATAACAGCGATATTCGACTGAAATAAATGAGCGCGCGTCATTTCATTTTATTAAATGAATGAAAACGATTTTTGAAAAGAAAAAATTCTGAACATTTTTTGGTATTTGTTAAATGATGATTCTGACACCGAAATGACAATTAATGCCACATATCGAGTCTATTTCGGCGCGGTTTTATTTTATTTTATTTTATTTTTTTAATTTATTTTTTGTGAACATCATACAAGAAAAAAGAAAGAACAGAAGAGAAGTGAACATTTTTGACTGCCAGCATTTTAACAGAATATAATTGCAAACGTCAGTTGAAAATATAGGAATCTCACTTTACTTTTGCGACAATATGATGTTCGCAGAAAAAGGAAATTACCATCAATTTTAAAGCTACTTTTCAAAGGCCGAAGGCGATCTTTTCTCCTTTTTTCAAAGCTCCTTAAAAGGATTTTCGAGAAAATTAGTTTCACTTTTGGAACTTCAGAAACAATGTGAACTCTTGGATTATTATTATATATTTCTTACGAAATAAAGCAAAAATAAATAGAAGATCCTGTTTGAGAAAAAAAAGATCATTGTCTAAATTTTTTATAAAGTTAAAAACAGATTTAATGACAATGGAATATAATGATCTGAAAAGTTTTTTTTTAAAATAAATAATTATGAATTTTGCTTTAAGCGCAGGTTTTTTTCCCTATCATAGATGAAATTTACCAGCATTATCGTTTATCATTTTTTCAATTTTTAATGTCAAAAATAAGATTATAAAGTTTCTAAAAAATTATTAATAAATGATGAATTGATTTTTCTATCTAGAGACTATTAAAATTTCAAATATTAAAAAGCAGCGATAGTAATTAGTGCGTGTGGATGTAGATATTAAACATTTTGATAAATATCAAATATAAATCCAGAATAAAAATGCGCGATCATTTAGAAAGAATTGCAGATCAAAATTAGATATTTGCTCTAGCTAAAATAAATTGCTAATTGAAAAAAAATTAGATGATATTTTCATAGTTGAAAATGTAGAGAAAGCATTCGAAATAAAAAAGATTATAAATTCAAGAACTAAGCTCTTTACAAAGAAAGTTCTTATAGAATTCTATCTTTGTTCAAAATTTCATTTGCATCAAATTTACTCTCAAGCATTTTTTGACTTTTTTTTAATCTTTGAATAAAATGCAATTTGTCATAGTAAAATTCTTACTTTTATCAAACATTTTTATTTTCTGTTTCATTACTTATAATGACAATTGATTTTTCGCTCGATAAGCGGTGAATTTTGATGAACAAAAATGATATTCGTGATTTTAAATTAACAGAATTTTTTAGCAAAATGTTGAGCCTGCAATTTAAATTTTATTTGTTCGAGAAACTTTATTGCGAGAACGTTAATAGAGAATTTAGCAATGAACGATCGATAAAAGAAGAGCAGAGGAGTTTTTATTTTGTTTTTAAGCTTAAAATTAACTTGAAACTCGATCAAAGTAAAATTTAATTCAAGAATAAAAAACACATTAGCAGAAATAATAAAGAGAAAAGAATTTAATCAATTGTTACAATTTTATTTGCTTTACAGTAATTTCAAGCGAAAAAGAAATTCGAGTTCGATAAAGTTTGTCATTAATATTATTTGATTTATTAATTATTGATTTTCGATTTATTAATGCGATGCTTTCTGAGAGGAGAGAAAATAATGTTGAAAAATCTTATTTCATATCTCCAATAAGAAAATGAAAAAGAAAAAAATTCAATTTACTTTCTTTTCGATGCAATATATTCAAATTCTCTATTTATGAGTTTCTTTTAAAGCATTTCAAATTTCAAACTTAGCGAATCGTATTTCAAGTAATCGAAATCATTCTTTCGACTATTTATTCAACAACAAAAAAAATCAATTTTGTTGAAATTTGATCGATTTGCAACAAAAGTATTTTTACATTTTTTAGAAACTTTTTTAAGTAAAAGTGCTAAGATTAAAAAAAATGAAAGGAAACTAAATTTTTATCAATGGAAAGATGATTTTAAACGATTTTTTAATTTGAATTTGTAAAAGTAATTTATTTGATTGGTTTTTTTGTGTATCAACAATTTAAAATTATATAAAATAGAAAACTTCTTACTTTGAAGTTTCGCTGAACAAAGAAGAATTTGATGCAAAATAATGATTTGTAATTGATTTCGGCGTTATTAAATTAAATGATAGCAGCGTGGGGTGAAAATTCAAAATGTGATTTTGTTTAAAACAAAACTCGAGGGAAAAGAAGTTTAAAAGCAATTGAAATTCGCATTTTACTTTGCTAAAAATAGTGTTGAAAGCCAAAACTTAAAAACATCACTTCGCTGCTTTCTCGAAAATGTCAAATCGGTTTAGTTTTCGGTGAAAGAAAATTTTACAAATCAATTTCCATTTGCAGCGATACAAAAAATAAATTCGGCGATTTTTTCGTCGAAGAATTGAGTTTCGATGCTAATCTAACAATCGAAGTGCATATTGTTGCGTACTTTGATCTTATAATTCGAAGTAACATCGATTCAAAAACTTATAACAAATGTAAGCGATTGCATCAGGCTTAATAGTTTTAAATGCATTGCATAAAGTGTTGCATCAAACATAAACATGACGTTCCTATGGCGACTTTGTTATTGCTTGATTAATGTTCTAAAATGCGATTCAAAACTTACACATCGAGGTATTTATTGTGCGCTTCAATTAATTTTAACATTTAAAGCATAAAAATTCAAACAGAATACTTCACACCGATTTTGTTACTTGCGTCGGTTGGGTAACACCTGAAGAAGTGATTACGTGCGGCGACGATCATAAGCTTATTTTCTGGAATGCATTGACTCACGAATCAATAAAAACTATCGAATTGCCAGCAACATTTTATCCAACTGATCTTCACTGCTTTCCGAAATCAGTTGGAACTGGAAGACAGAAGCAAGTGATTTCTGAGTTGTTCGCTGTAAGCGCGACCGATGGTTGCTTTTACATATTCAATCGAAATGGTGGCATTGAAAGATCAGTTGAGGCGCACAAAGGAGCAACTCTTACGATCAGATGGAGCACCGATGGCTCGGCGTTAGCCACCGGTGGTGAAGATGGACAAGTTAAAATTTGGTCGAAAAGCGGAATGCTGCGTTCAACTCTTTCCGCGCATCCGATTCCGGCTTACGCGCTATCCTGGTCACCTAATTCAGATAACATAATTTATAGTATTGAGTCTCGTTTAGAAATCAAACCTTTAACACCGAATTCGAAGCCGATTCAATGGAAAGCGCACGAATCGCTCATTTTAAGAGTGGCTTGGAATCAGAACAACAATCTAATTTCTTCTGGCGGTGAAGATTGTCGATACAAAGTGTGGGATAGTTTAGGTAGATTGCTCTATTCGAGTGGATTACACGATTATCCGATCACCGCTCTCGCCTGGTCGCCCGATGGCTCTCTATTTTCAGTCGGTTCATTTAACACACTAAAGCTGTGCGATAAGAGTGGATGGTCATATTCATTGGACAAACCTCAAGTGCAAAGTGTATTTAATCTGAGCTGGTCGAGTGATAGCACACAAGTTGCGGGCGCCGCGACCAACGGTACGATTTTATTCGCTTACGTTGTCGATAGAATGCTCGAATGGAAGTCTTACGAACTAATCGCGACTGGACGTAAAGTGATGAAAGTACGAAACATAAGCACGACTGTGGAGGAAGAGTACGATTTCAGAGAAAATATCATAAAATTATCGATGGAATTCGGTCATTTAATCGTGATCACAACCAATCAGTGTCACATCTACAAAATCAACAATTTCAATGCACCACACACATTTGACTTAAGAGATCCGAACGTAACTTTTTTGCTGCAATGCGACAAAAGTTTTCTACTTGTTGATGCAATCAATGTCAACCTCTACTCTTACGAAGGCCGACATTTGATGAATTTGAAATGGATTGGACTGAGAATCGACGCGCTCAACAAATCAACATTGAGTTTGAGTGCGGACACCGCTGCAGCGAGAGATGGTGGAGACGCGAAAGTATTGCATTTTATTGACACGCAAACAGGAAAAGAGATTGCAAATGACAATAATAAGCCATTCAAACATAAGTTAGAAATAACGGTGATTGCGCTCGATTTTTGCGACACTTCAAACGAACGAAAGTGCGCTTTTATCGACAAAAATGCGGATTTATACTTGACTTTGGTCAGAGCTTCATCTTTAATCGCATTGCGAACAGTGAAATGCAGCTCTATGATTACATGCATCTTGTGGAACCACGATTCGAGCATTTTGACTGGAATTCAGGAAAATAGCAAGCTTTCCATTTGGCTTTACCCTCAGGTTGCATTCGTCGATCGAGAGCTGCTCTCGATGGCGGTATTAGAGAAAGACTCAATGGATATTGTTAGCAAAAATCCGCAGTTAATAAGTTTTTGGAGCAATAGAATAAGCGTCCGCAAATTTGACGGATCACTTGTCTCCGTATTCGTTAATCCATTTGCCAATTTTTTACACGCCTATGTTTCGCAAAAACAATGGAACGAAGCGCTTCGTTTGTGCAGATATTTGAAAGAAAACCTCGATTCACACGCGATATGGGCAATGCTGGCCGGCATGGCTCTACATGGTCGGCAATTAGAGATCGCCGAACAAGCGTACGCCGAAATAGACAAAGTTGATAAAGTATTTTACATTCAAAAAATTCAAAAATTAAGCAGCAAAGAAGCGCGAAACGCTGAGATCGCGCTCATTAGCGGCAATGTGCGAGAAGCGGAAAACATTCTCATGGTTTCTGGCTATGTGCTGCGAGCTATTCTTTTGAACATTGAGCTCTACAATTGGGACAAAGCGTTAGAACTCGCTTTGAAATTTAAAAATCACGAGAAATACATCGATATCGTTCGATATTTCCGACAAAAATATCTCGAAAAGTTCGACAAATCTGAAGATAATCAAAACTTTCTTAATTTAAGTGATGAGGTAAGTTTAAAAGCACTTTCTTGCAATTAACATCCTTTAAATAAACAGGAATATCCGATGTCGGATTACTCTTCGTTCGAAGATTTAGTTAAAAACCCATATAGCGAAAGAATTGAGAATGTTCCGAGATCAGGCTATAAAAAATAACAACTAAATCATCATTAACGAACAATTGTTGTAAATTTATTTAAAATTATGTGTAAATTCTTTTAGAAAAAGAAAAAACATTTGTGGAATGAAATAAAGATTTCATTTATCTTGAGAACAAAATATTGCTAATTATATGTAACATGATTGAGCAGATTCTAAGAGAATATGACTAGAAACGAGTTCTAATCGTTGATGCTGCGATATTTTTTACTCATAGTACAACCAAATATGTGGTGAACTTTTTTTGATCATGAAGTTTATTCAAATGTTAAAACCTCAAAAATCGAATAATAAGATCCTTGCAGCTTTCAAAATTTACGAGAACATTTGTTTCAAAAGCATCGCCGTTGAATGAGGACAGAATTTCCTATCATTTTAATTGGCGATGTTTTAAACTAATAAATTAAACAAGTTTTTTAACATCAGAATCCAACACAATGCAAATGATGAGCTTGAGAAATGACGAATAAAGTCAAATATAATTTCATTTGTTTCTAAACTTAAATAGTGACAAAGCAAGTGTTTTTATCAAAATCATTCAAATAAACAAGCTAAAATGTTAAAATAAATAACAAGTGCATTAAAAACTGTATATAAACATTTTTTCGCTAAAATGTTAAGTATTGATTTCACTTTGTATTTTATAGTTGTCTCCAACAATGACATCAGCTATATCATGTTGAAAAATATGAAACAAATTTAGGCCTTTACTATCCGCTATAGGCTGTGCTTTTGTGCAACTTCTGAGGTTGCATTTGCTTTGACACTAAGGGCTCTTGCTGCTGCTGTGAGCCATTCAGCTCCTAACTGTTAATCGCTTTAAATCTTTCTAAATTATTAATAGCCAAAAATCACCACTTTACATCAACAATGTTCAAATGATTACACAGAAATTACATTTACATTAACTATCTTTGTGAAGATTTTTAGTTCATTTAAAAATTGTTTAATCCTTTCGAATTATTGACAAAGGACGGCTGTGTTATTATCGGTTTGACATCACAGCAAAATCAACAGGAGGTGATGCAACAGAAAGTGAGCTTTAAAATATTTATGAGCCGATCACTTTTTGTTGAATCATATAAAATCATCACTAGGATGCTCGAGCCATTTTGTTAAACACGTCAAGGTGACTGATACTATTTGAAAGTCTAGCCAAAGCGTTAATTAGTGTAACAATCTCATGTCGATGAAGTGTTAATTTATCCACATCTTCGGCAATTAAAATTTTGAATGCTGTCCCTAAACCATGAATTTGAACTTTACCCCATAATCTACATTTATCACAAGCAACACAATCCATTATGTTGGTGATGTTACGAAAATGTTCAGCAAACTCTTTGGCAACTTTCGGCTCCTGCTTGAACATGGACTTCTCATTGAAGTTCCATTTGAATGTTCTAAAATGTATTTTCCAAAAAAGTAAATAAAGTAAATCATTAATAAGGAATGCATACTTAATAATTTTCAATAGACTTTTGATTGGCTCTTTCGTAACTGACATATCACCACTCGACTGCCAGTTCACTTTGTTAGTTAAATAGCTTTCAATCTTATTTAAAGCTCTCAATTCAAGCAAGTACAAGAAGTACAAATTCTTAATATACTGTTCTTTGCCTTTAAAAAGAATTGATCAATTTTAAAAATTGAATAAAAAAATTGCAAAATCATGCCTTCGAATCGTTTGAGAAACTCGCGTAAATTGTATGCAAAGCTGCCGTCCATAAAATGAAAATGAGAGCAGAGATGAATGTTGATAGAGGTATGGAGACCGGATATGGCTCGATAGAAAATGCGCTCTTCATAGCAAAGATTATCAAAGGAAAATGGTCCTTGATGTTGATTTTTAAGAAAACAGTTTTCCTCGTAAATTGAACGCCAGATTCTATGCGCGGATTCGCCTTTGTATCCTTTTAAAGTCGCTTTTTAGCAAATATATGTTACGATTATTTTTTACAACTTGTACCTGTATATCGTTCGGGATTCAGCGACAGATCAAAATATTGGCCATCTTCTTGATCGTCTTCGTAACACTCGAACAGATGGTCCATTGCTTCGACTCGTTCAGATGAAACGGTTTCGTCGATTTGCGACAATTCGTTATTACTCGATGGGCAATCATAAATTTTCGGAGCATCTATTTTATGAAATACGAGAAATGAGTGAAAAAATAAATGCCGAATTCAATAGACTTACGCTCACTTATGTCGCGTTCTACAATAGACGGTGGCAATTTCGATTCATCACAGAATTGAATAGTGCAATCACGCAAAGCGCATTTACCGGTGTCCGACCAAAATTGGCACTTTTTATTCAAATTTAACTTAATAAACTTAAAATAATCCAAGCAGACAATCGATTGCAAGCGTGGCAATAGACGTACATTATTAAAGCAGTCAATTTTTGAGATTGTCAACGGTTCGCTTTCGATATCAGACGAGATGAAATCGTCGATATGTTCGTGTTTCAAACGATCCAAAAACGTCGCTTGTTTCGAGAACACATCGCCTGCGGACACTCTTTTCGCAGAATCAGTTTGTTCGTTGTTCACTTTACAATTATGGTCAGTTTTCACACGTAAATACGAATAAATAAGCGCCGAAATGAGAACGATGAGCGAAGCGAGGAGCACTTTCCTCGCAGCGGATTTCGTCTGCAAATCAACGAAAACAAGCGAAGATCGCTTCGAATGATGATTGTTGACGTGTGGCTCGCAATTCATTTGTTACGGAAGCGATGAGAGCATAATTGAATGCATGGTTCAAAAGCGAATAAATATAAACGACTTTTCGCTGAATTCGATGAAATTAAAAACTGTGAAATTCGAGAAATGATTGCGTCAAAACGTGAACGCAAACGAAAAGCCAATTTGGCGTTCGCTCATTCGTCGATCGATCGGCGTTTCGTAATGCTGGCGATCGAAGCAAACGCGATTGGCGTTAAACTCAAGCGGACGCGAGTTACGCGTTACGCGCGTAATTCGAAAAAACAAAGCGTGCAAAAACTGCGATAGATTCAACCATTGAAACACATGCTTTAAACAAATGCTTTCGAGTCCATCAACGTTCTTCTCACTGTTTGTTAACATCCCATAAACTTAACGTCTAACAAGGAGAAGATTATCATGAATTCAAATGTGCAAAACTATCTTTTTAGTTTTACATCGAGTTTATTTCTATTGATGAATTGTTAAGCTCAATTGACCAAACTGACCGTCGCGTGAATTTGGGCGTTGAACCTTTTGACTTAGCTTTGCTACAATGTGAACCAAAATTAGAGTAAACACTGGCTTCGAATTGAATAAAACTTTATTCAATTTTTAACAAAACAATCTAGAATTGGGTGTAACATAACATAGCATAATTTTATTGATTTAAGACAAAGCTGTCCTTATTAAATTAAAAGTAATTTTTAGCATATTTTAAGTTAGACATGACAACTTCAAATTGATGCTTCCTACATTCTGTCCTTCTATAAAGGCGCCTGCATGTTCCCCTGCCTGTTTGATTCTGGCATGTCATAATATCCCAAAGCTTCTCACAATTTTTGCTTGCTCTCTTTGTGAAACTTCTAGGTTTGAGCATATTATTTTCGAAGTCCTTTTTATTATTCCCTCTAAAATCTTAACTTGAGATCGCTTCAGTAAATGAAAGAATACTTATATATAGATAATAATATATATAGATAATAATTTTGAGATAACACTCAAGTCATCTTCGAATTTTACCAAAAGTGAATCAATACTGATTGCGAGATAAAAATGATGCGAGGGAATACGATAAATTGAGCGAAAATCGCTTGTTGATAGTTATTTCTCATATTTTTAAATGTACGATTTTTCATTCATCAAAGAATAATGCAAATACAATTTGAAGAAAATTTAAAATCAGTTCGAAATATTTTCTATTTTCAATTTTTCTGATTTTCTATCATACTGTTCATACCAACTAATTAATGTCGCAAATTAGAGAAATCTACAAACAAAAATGAAAAAAAATGAGTAAAAAGCGTAAACCTGATTTCAAATTGCATTAAGTAAAATAGAAAAAAGTTTTAAAAACCAAGAAGATTATGTAAGCAGATTGCTCACATAATAGTTATGACAACCTTAAATTATTTGAATTAAACTCTATGCTGCATTAAACGCTTTTTCTGTTTGCTTTTTTCATGAATATTTCATGATCAATTTAAAAGCTACACTTAACATTAATTATCAATGAATGAAAGAGATTTAAAAGCTTTCAATTCACTCAAGGTGTGAAACCAAAATTAATTTAGTTTAAACACGCCGCATTGCAACTGAAATTGATTGTGCATTGATCGAAGAGGCATACGATAGTAATGTAAAGCTTACAGAGATGCGTGAAGCGAAAATTCAGTTGTAGCTGTAATTGATTGTAAGCTTCGATAATGTTTCTTGGATCGATGCTTCTCTTTATTAATTACATTTTCGCTTCATTTGCGAAGCAAATTGATAAAATTGTGTGCACATCAAACGACGATTGCAATGCAATTATCAACAGCGTTTGCCTTGAGAACAATGTGTGTCACTGTCTTAAAGGTTATTATTACAAAAGCGATGCGAGAGCGTGCGTTTTGCACCGAAATTTTATGGTAGAGTTCGCGAAGAAGAAGAAAAAAGGAAGAAAATGTGTGCGAAATGAAGAATGCAAAAGCGACCTTTTTTGCGCGCTGACTGCCTCTGGTCGTAAAATTTGTGTTCCTTTGACATCATCGCGAACTATTCTTTATAACCACAAGGAACATCACGACAACTATGAAACAAACTATTCAAATTATTCGTGCGATGACGGCGAAGAGTGGAATTATTTTGCAAACAAATGCATCGAACGCGCTGTTTTAAAGAGCAATGATACAATTAAATTGAATTTATTATCATTTTTAAAAGTAAGTTGGCCCTTCGGTTTAATCGTGTACGTCGTCTATTTCACAAGTGTCGGCTACTTTTGTTCAAGAAGAGGCGGTCCAAATAACGACCTAACTCATTCACCTGATGCAAGCAATACTCATTATGGTTCTTCACAATCATCTTCGATGAACAATGAACAAAGAATTTGCCTGCCGCCTGCAATCAATATTGTGATCGAACATGAAGAGAATAACAGAGTGCCGATTGAGGATTCACCACCTTCTTATGAAGAAGCTATAAGACTCCAAAATTTATCAGAAGATCGAAACGAAAAATAAATGAAATCCTTAACCTTAAAACACATTTAACATCAAATGGGCAAAATGTGATCTAATGTTTTCTAACTCTATCCAACTCAAATCAATTTCAAAGAAATATTTTCTCGTTCCTTTACTTATTTTCAATAATTTCTACGAATATACTTTGCATGTTATCAAATAAGTGATTTTCTGTTAAACTTGAATTTTTTCAATAAAATTAGGCGCGTTCAAAGTCGAAAAATCTTGTGACGAGAAAATAAAAATTTTGATTCGGGTACTGCGATTTCGCTCTTTCGCTTATACGATTATTCGAATTTTAATTTTAATTTGTAAACATCTAACTATTACTTTATGTGAAAACATTTTACTTAATCAAATTTTTACTAAACCTTATTTGAAAATACAAAAAAAATCCTCCAATTTTCGATAATGTGATTATGTGAAAAATTAAAATTTTAAAAATGCAAAGAACAACAGCTCAAAACACTATGAGTAAAATTTCAAATTTAAGAGAGTTCTTTTGAAAAAAATTATGCTTAAGCTTGTTTTTTCAATTTTAAAAATTATTTAAAAATTAAACAATCGATCTTCTAATGTTATGAAATTTTCAAAATTTTAAACCTTACAAATAAAAAATAATTCACGATCACAAGTTTCAGTTTAATTGAATCTTTATTTGAATTGAGATCATAAAACTGACCAAAGAACAAGTCAATTTTTTTAAATACATTTAAATTACAAAATAGTTCAGCTGATTTCATTGATGTTTTTCACCTAATTTTAAATTCTTACTTTCTGTAACATTTGTTATATAAATTTACAATGAACGAACAAATCAACAATAAAAAAATATAATCTAATCTAATTTATCGAAGATAGTTAATCTATTTGAAAAAATGTGTTGTACTTCGTTTCAAACTTGTTGAGAATGCGTTCTTTGTCGAATGAAGCATTATTTGTGTGACAATTTTCAATCTGAAAAGTTTCGCTCTCGTCGTCTCTTGAATTTTGTGTTAGATTACTATTCATTCTCTCGCAGCCGTTAATTGCTCGTAATTTTTCACAAATTCTCTTTATAAGAACCAGAAAGATCTAGAGAAAAAATAATTAAAATACAATTCTCATCAAGTGCGAATTTCTTACAGTTGCGAGAGTTAAACACGCCATTATCGTAGACGAATTTGAGAAACCTAAATACTGAGAAAGCAAGCCACCAAGAGCTGGACCAGTGATGTCTCTGAAAAATACGTTTAAAAATCTGATTACGAAATAGTGCTCACCCTAATGACCATACAGATGCCCACAGTCCCGAAATCAATCCATATGTGCTCGTATTACTTACGTAGCCACGTTTGAGAATGTCATTCAATAATTGCTCGTATGAATGCGTCAATGCAATAGCAGTGCCTGCACCGATTGCGGCCATAGCAATCGCTGTCAATGTAACGGTCGTGCCTAAAGGTATAAATGAAGAAGGTCCGACCAAAAATAAGCCAACAGTAGTTAAAATTAATCCGAAAATTTGAACAGAATTTTGATGTGAAGCGAGTTTAAGTAAACCAGTAGCAAACGATGAAAGTGCATAGGCGGTCGCAATTATGAAAAACACAATGCCAGAATATTCTGGTGCGATGCCATGATTGTGGAAATGAGTAGAAATAGTTGGACTTAGGAAACCAATGTTTTGAGAAACTTCATAAATTACAACGCACACTATTAACACTTCAAAACTAGACAATAACTTCAAATAAGTTAAATTTGTGGTGACAGAATTCTGAGTCGCTGGTCTTCTTTCTTTTTTGAATAAAAAAAAATTAATTTTGCATTGCAATAAATTTAATCACTACCCGATTCTCGAATATGTGCAAACCAGAGTATCGGAATGTTAATCAAAACCACACTGGCTAACACGTAAAAAGGCAATCCAAAACCGCCAATAGCATATAAAGTTGCTCCAAGCACTGGACCCAAGCCCAAACCGAAACCCATCGCAGTTTTAATCAAACCAAAAGCAGAAGTAGTGTGATCAGGAAACATTTGTGTGATGTAAGCACATGACACTGTGTTCATTGATGCAGCACCAATAGCTTCAACAACGCGAACAGTGAAGCAACAAGCAGTAAATGCATTTGTTTCATTAATGCGATTGAGAAAGCCGAAAAGTAAATTCGAAGTGCCGCCGAGAAAAATTCCAGATAAGAGTATATGTCGCATTCCAAGTGCAGGTAAAATTTTGCCGACTATCGAACTCATCACTGTGAGCACAAGTGCGTAAACAGCGAACACTAAACCAGAGGTGGCCTCTGACATTCCTTTTTTCGCCGCTTCACTCGGAAAGAATGGCGCTATCACTGAAAGCGTGCAAAAATCTATGAACGTGAGGAAGAGTAAAGCTAAAAGCGAAAAACGTTCTCTCCACGAAAGTTCGTTCTTTATTTTCAACCAAAATGTCTCTTCAATTATTGCCATTTCCAATTTTCAGCTGTTATATTAAAAGTAAGCGTTTAATTTTAATTCACAGTGCTTACTTACTAAGAACACTCGCTTGCTCGATATGTTCAAAGCGAAAAATGTTTTTTAAGAAGTTAAGAAATAAAAGTGAGACATCAATGAGACATCAAACTGATATTTCTGATAAGCGAATAAAATGTTTTTCGTAAATATTTACTTGAGCAAACATTTTTAAAATAGCGGTGATTGCATTTAGTTTTAGCAAGAATTACGAATAAATTTTACCTAAAATTAAATATTCTCTTGAAATAACGCACCAGTAGCATATAAATTCTTAAAATCATGATAATCTGAACGCTTAAAAAACTTTTTAAAATTAATGATTTTTCATGCATTCAAGAAGCAGCTTAGTTGCAATTTCTTAAACAAAAATTTTTTATATGAGCAGAATCATGCTTTCGCTGCGAAAAAATATTTGAAAAATCTGTGATCAGATAATTTTAAAACTTGATTTGTTACGAATTTTTTTATCAAACTTTGCGGTATTTTTTAGAGTAATAAACGATTAACAAATTAAGGAAAATTTTGTGAATTATTCAATTAATTTGAGGAAAAATCAAACTTATTGATTGCTTAAATGATAGCACTTCTTACCTTGCACAAAATTTTAAGCCAAACTCGCTGAAATTTTTTGAAGAGTTTGTAAGTTGTCGCAGATGCCAAAGTCGGGATTATCATAGAGTTCAATCTACGGTCTATTGGTCGGATTCAGTTGGAGTATCGGACTGCGATCAGAATAAAACCTTTTCAAACACAGGTAAAATGCTTTTCATTCGGCAAATGGCAAACAAATTTTTTATCTCTTCATACTTGTAAATGACGGTGTAAGAAGTGAGAACGAGAGCGAACAAAAGTTAGAGATATCAAAATCGAGCGAATTAAAAATTAGTAAATGATAAAAAAAAACATGAAAAAGAAGTGAAATTAGATAATTAAAATTCATTACTTTTAATCATTTGCTTTATACTGATCTAGTGTTTGTCCCGCTTTACTTTCCGTCCTGCTTTATTGTCACTTTCCTCTATTCAAATTCTCTTCAATAGCATACACGAGTTTTATCAACAACAAATTTACTGCAGAATACACAAATGCTAACAGTATATTCAACGAAGCGAACTAACAAACAACAACAGTTGAGCAGCTTTAATTGTCGAACTAAATTTAATAAAAACAAAAGTTATTGGAATGAATCTACAACAGACGGCGAAATAATTTCTCAGATTAAAGGAACGAAACTTGTTCGCGTTGCTTCGGGCCCCCTTAAGTACACAAATCAACATTGACAGAGGAGAATATTTTTTGCCGTCTGCTGTATCATATCAATAGAATCTTATAGGATCGTTGTTTTACTCAACAAAATGATTTCGAAACTTTCAAGCCAATTTAAAGCCATATTCAGCCATATCACATTATTACAGTTAAGTAAATCTAACAAAATTTAATAAATTTTTCATATTTCTAGAAACAACTTGTTCAAATTTAACTTTACATTTAATTCTTAAATTGTTAATAACCTTACATTCTGAGAGGTTCACATAGCTTAGGGCGAAGCATAATGTTAAAAAACCTTGAGGTGGAAAAATGGATTTTTAAAAAAATTTTACTGTCAAAACACAAACATAAAAAGTTTTAAATTTTAAAATCATTTTTTCGTGAGCATAGTTTTCCTAAAGTTTTGCTTTTATTGAATGATATTAAAATTTTCTTTTCTTTCTTGAAAGCTTCTTTTTTAATTTTATTGATTTTACATGTTCTCGATGGAAACAAAACTAAAATGAAATTTATTTCAACACCGAGAGAAATTTCTCAATTCTATGGAATTTAATTTAAACAAAGCAAAAAATTTTACACAATAATTGAATGAATTTATTCCGAAAGGGCCTATCCAACAATGCGTATATTATTAGAAAGGCCCTTTCGGAATAAATT
>NCKU01002907.1:0-16996 GCA_003675995.1 Dinothrombium tinctorium | reverse complement strand
AAAAAAAAGCTGTGAACTGTGCGCTATAAAAATTACTTAAATAGTGAAATTAGGTGGCAAAAATTTGTAATAAAAAATGGTGCTGATTGAGGATGATAAATTTTTTTCGAATCGTGCAAATAAAATTTTATTTTGCCCTTAAAAATGTTACTTCCTTTAATAAATAGTCTCAATTTAACCGAAAAAAAAGTTGTTAAAATTATACCTTCTAAAACTAAATTTAGCTTAAATTCTAACTATTTAATCTATTTTAAAGAATTAATTCGAAATAAATAAACTCAAATTCAGCAAAACTAATGAATATTTAAATGAATTGCGTTAAAAGCAATGCTTTTGTTTGCTCGGCTGCTTTAAATCAAGCGAATAAAAATCGCAAAAAAAAGTGTTGCGTAATATTCGCTTCATTTCATTTAAAGTAACGTTAAATCTTATTCTCAGGCAATTCAAGAGAATTTTCTTTGTTTTTCTTAATTTCACTTCTCTTTCCTCGAAATGTTGCTTTAAGATTACTCAAGCTTTGATGATTTTTTTTACTTAACTTAAAAGGATTTTTATTTTTACTTAAGTATTTATACTCACTGAACAATTGTAGATGCAAATGATTTTTTTTTAAAAATAAAATAAATAAAATTGCGTTTATTATGTTGGTATTTTAACCAAAATTTTTCTAGTTAGCATGATAAATTAAAAGTGAATTCAGCAGAGCAAAAAACAGGAATAAAGAGCAAAAATTTTTTCATTTTACTAGACTTTTTCAAAATGCTCGTATGCTTAATTGAATTCTAATAGCAAAATTATGATAATCTTTGTAGTATTCGAAAGCAAATCTTGTTTAATAACGTTGGCTCACAAAAAGTTTCTTCATTTTTTTACTTGAGCTCATTTTGTAAAAAAAAAACGCTTGAAAAAATTCATTTGCTGAATATTTTATGAGTACTTGAATTAATGAGCACGTAAGTTGTTTAGGATGAAAACAGATTCGCTCGCAGTGCTTTACTCTGTAAATGTAAACTTAAAAACTTTACAGCGTTGTTCTACGAATTAAATTTCATAAATAAAATTGACGTAAAAATTATGTTTGAAAAAAGTTATTTAAATTATATGTTTGCAAGATTGTGAAAGTCAACAAAAGGCAATTTAATAAAAATTTAAAATAACTCTCAATTTAAAAAAGATGTGTTAACACTATTTGCCGCATGAATTCAATTCACTTGTCTCAACACTTTTCTTTCAAGAACTGTGAGAACAATTTTAAGCAAATATTGTTATTCATATTGAAAATTATTATTTTTAACGGCTTGCACATAGCACTGATTTAATTTGAATCAAATTAATTCGCAATTTCTTCACTCGTTGTTTGAATATCAATTAATTGTGATTGAAAGCAAATTAATAAATAGTTAAAAAAAACTTTTACAAAGCTTAAATATTGTTAGAAGTAGGTAAAAAGAAAATTAATTTATTAAATTTGGCAGAGCAGTGTTATCTTTCTTTCATTTGCATTTGTTTAAAAAGAATTTTGAATTTTTTTAGCAATAGAGCGACCACTCTGAGCGTCGTATGTCTTTTCGTTTATTTTATGATATTGCTTTCTAAAATCATATATTCAAAAAATAAATTTGAAACTTTAAATTTTAAAGCTTATATGATTTAATAACTTTTTAAATTTATAATAAAACAGCGAGCAATTTTAAATATTTACAATTGTTGAAAACATCATAAAAGAATGGCAAACAAAAAGCGTGCAAAAAAGATTAAAAAATTTAGCTTCCCGAGTTTAAAAATTTTATAAATAACTCGATGATTTGTTAACAATAAGCATCAATTTCTAATTTTTCAACCTTTCATAAACCATTAAAATTTAAACTCACTTATTTTTTGAAATTGTAAATTTTAAATTCAGTTTCGCCCATAAAATATTCTTTCGATAGATTACTTCTATTAAAAATTAAGAAAATATATGTTTAGTAGTAAAAATGAAGCTTTAAAATTTTCATTTATTTACTTTTAATCGATTAGATCCTTATTGTTATTGCCGAAGAGGTAAACATAACGCGAAGCATCAGGTACTACCGGGGACAGAAAAAAAGTTTATTACATTAAATTGTTAAAAAAGATAGCAAACAGAGCGAATAATCGAACGTAAAATTTGGTCAGGAAAATCACCCAATTCCACAAAATATTCAGATAAAAATGTTAAAGCAGAGTTCCATCTTTATCTTTTTAAGGTTTTGTATTTTTGAATTGAAAAATATTTTTCAGAATAAGTAAAAACAATTCACATATTGTCTGACATTTTGTTAAATACTTTAAAATGTTTTTCGCTCAAGAGCCTTCTTCTGTTCCCTCTTAGTACTATCTGTTCACTCGAAAATAAACTTTTTTTCTATGCTTTCGTTATTAAAAATTTTTTCTGTTGTTGTAGTTATTTTTTTAAATGAATAGAGTTTACTTTGCTAAAAGAAATGAGAAAGAAACCATTTGAGGAAGTAAAGTAGAAAATAACTCAAAAAGCAATTCACGTTGTATTTTGCGTGAAATTTTTTTTCTCAAAACAAACACATAAGCAAAAATTGACGCTTCTCTAAGCGTAATCGATATCTAAATCGAGTTATTCTTATAAAAATAGCAAAAAGTGAAATTTAAAGCATCGCATTTACTGCATACAAGCGAAAACTTTTCCATTTGCTCGATATTCAAAAAGAAAGCGATGAAAAAATAAATTCAAAAAGTGAGAGAAGAAAGAAATAAAGCAAAGAGAGTATTTGCAAGAGTCGAAGAAAAGTAAACTTTTCAAATCGATTCTTGAAACTTTATATAAGCTGACAAAGATTTCTGTGCATGCAAAGAGTGAATTTTTTTATTTTCGTTGTATCCAGAAAAAAGTTTATTTCGGATGATATAGTTTGACGTTTTTCTCCTTTTATGTTTGTAAAATTGAAGAATTCGTGAAATATCATCTTAATTTTTTTAATATACTTTATAATACTCGCTATATTCACTATACTAGCATTTTACATGAAAAAACACCTTTATAAAGGTAACTTACTCAGCTTGCATTAGCATATTGTGTATCTTTGAAATATTTTAATTTGTTTATAAATTTGATTATATATGATTTATTTTAAAAAATGTTGGAGTTTTTAATTTTAAAAACCAAAGAAAGTAAGATTTGTGATTGTGATTTTGAAATAAATCTTACAGAAAATTTTAAAATTCGTTGTTCGATAAGAAAAAAAAATTGCCTTCACTCATCTTTCTCTTAATTGAAAATTTTTAAATCGCTTATTTCATACACATTGCGCTTTATAAACATTGCAAGGAAGCCTAATAATACTCGCAGTCATTTTTTCAGCTATAAATTTCGTAAAACAAAGAAAACTAATTCATTAAGCTTAAAATAGATTTTAAGGATTTTTCATAAAAAATTATTGAATAAAAATCGTGTCATTTAGTCAAATTTTTTAAGTTTCATGATTCTTTAAAATTTTAAAAACTAGAAAGATGCAAGAACGTTAAAGTTGATTGAAGTTGAAGCAAAATTTTTTAATAAGGCGTCAAAAGTTAAGAAAAATGAAATATTCTCTTATTTTTCTTTTTCTTTCATGATAATTTTTTATAAAATGAGAAATTTTAAATAAAAATTTAGCTTATTTCTGTGCAACTTCATTTCTTTCTCCATCATTTATTGTTGCATTCATCATTTAAAATCATTTAACCAGCTTTCGAAAACTATTAACCCGGCGACTTTTGCATTGAGATTTCCGAAAACTATTAAGCGAGTTTCAAATAGATTTAACCCAAACATTGTATATGTAAATTCAATGTGATTATTTCACATTCTTTTTGAGCTTTTCATTTGTTTTTTAATCGTAAGTTCATTTCAATTTTGATCGAACATTTTTTAATAATGAATTAAATTGTTTGCTGAAAATTAAAAATTTATGACCGTTTTGATTTTATGCCTCAATTTTTGGTATTAACTGAAATAATTGTTATATTTATTCGTATTTTCCGTTCCTCATGGATTTAATTTAAAGTTTTGCGAATGAAAATTGTTGACGAATCGACATTTCAATTTGGTATTATTGTTAGAACAACTTATTCCTCAAATATTTTCTATTCCTCGATTGTGTCTCATTGAAATTATGCTCAGCGAAATGTTGAATTTGATTCGCACCTTATCGTTGCTTTTAAATTTTAATGTGTTGACTAACTTGTGTTCATCATTTTAAATCAAAAAACTGGTTAATAGTTTTCGAAACTTTCAGCTCAAGATCTGCCGTTAGGTTAATTGTTTTCGAAAGCTGGTCAAATGAATTTGTAGAGACTGTATAAACATTATATTTGTTTTCGCACTTTTTAAGCACAATAAGAATGTGCAAGACCGACTCAAGGAAAGAGAAATGAGAACAAGCAATTTTAAAAGTGATTTCAATAAAACTACAAAAACATATGAGCAAAGTATTGTGTCTAGTGCAAAAATGAACAATGAAACTAATACAATAAGTGAAAATTAATGTTCACACTTTTGAATTTTCTTTTTCACTTTATTTGCTTTCCAATGTGCTCGTTATTATCACAATACTTAAAGGCGAGAAAAGAATTTTAGAAAATAAAAACGCACATCTTTAGCAGTTGAAAAAATTGAGTCTGTTGATTTATGCATTTTGAAACTATTTGTTTTGTTGTCTGTATGCTCTCTTAACTCAATTATTTCGTTCTTTCATTTTCTTTAATTGAATTTACTTATTCAAAAAAGTGTTAATAGGTTTTAAATCTTTTTAAAATTCATTTTATGCTAAATAAGGATAGAGAACAAAAGCGAAATCAAACAAAGATAAATTTATGTCTCATTTGTTCGCTTTATTCTTTTCGAGCATTGTGCTCTAAACAATCATTAGTGAAGAATATTCACTATGAGTTTTTGCTCTAAGCGAACTACAGTGAACACAAAGTTTCGATAGTAGTGGGCTTAAAAACCTCCTACAGCATAAAAAGTTAGACAACATTTGCTTTTTTTACATATGCCAAATGGACTCTTTCTTTTCACTCTGTATGTATTGTATGTGATCAAAAATCGAAGTAAAAAGAGCTCAGAGAATTTACAAACTTTGGAGACATTCTCAACATTGTTTCGCATCCGAAAACAAGCGATTTTTTATTTTAATCTCGCGACGGCTGAATGTAGCGAAACAAAAACTTTTATTATTTCGCTGTCGCAGTTTCCAATTTTTAAAGTAAAAAAATAATTTCATTCACTTAAAGTGAATGCTTCCGTATATTCTAATGAGAAAGATCCAATTTTTAAATATGAATTTACTATATCGCTGTTCAAAGTAATAATTTAATCGAAAACTGCATATGAATTCGAAATAAGTTTTTCGTTGTCGACGGTTACATTCAAATGGATATGGTCAAATCCTTCTAACGAAGAAAATGAGTTTTGTATAATGTGGATTAAATGAAAAGAAACTGAATAATTTGAGGAGGAGCTGCAGATGATTTTTATATTTAAGGCATAATAATTTAGAAGCGTGATTAAGGCTTGGCAATATTTGCGCCATTTTAAAATTATCAGTGAATTGTAAAAGTAAAGCGTTTCTAACGTTTTTCAAAAGAATCATTTGAAATTTATTTTATTTCAAAAATGACTTTCAACAAAACGACACAAGAAAAATGAAAAACTTTACTCGTTGAAGTACTTTGTCCAGGAGATAGATTTCAAACTTAATGATAGCCATTTACTATTCTCGAAGATGATCTCTTTTTGCTATTAGAGATTTTGGAAATGTTGGTAAAGAACAGAGTAGAAATTTTTTAAATCGCTTCTCGTAACTTAAATTTCATTGAAAGCGTCGCGAAATGTTTTTAAAAAGTTTTTTTTTGTTACTTTTTTTAACACACAAAAAAGCGAACAGAAAAACTTGCACAAAAAAGATGAAATCGAATATAACGTCTGCATATTATATTTACACAAAGTGTTTTCGATAAATATGAGACTCTCAAGCAGACAGATGAGGAGAGAAGAGGAGGAGAGAGCAGAGAGATGAAGCAATCACGTTAAAGAAGCCGCAAGCATCAACTTGATCCACATTTAGGCAGTGAGTGAGAATAGAGAGAAAGATAGTAAACTAAACGATCGGTCGAGTTGAATTGCCGAGTTGTGAACCGTATAAAATGAGGACAGTAAATGAAGTGAGCGAGAAAACGCGTTTCGATGATATTATGTAAGCACGCTTCGCTCGCTGTATTTTTCTAAACCAATCGACTACATAAGCCGAACAACGAGTATCACTAAAAAACTAAAATTCAAACGACTGGTTTCAGTTCAACAATAAGATTAATTTTGCTTCGCTTTACAATTACTCAATATCTTTAAAAAGCATGATTAATCTTGAAGTTCTTAAAGTTACGTTGAATTTATTTAAATCATATTAATCAATAATATTTAAATACTTTAAATAAAAATTTTGAAAACCTTAATTTATTCAGCAGATTAAACCAGAAATTTAGATAAAACAGAATTCATTTTTAAAATAAAACTTGATTACAGGCAAAAAATTTTAAGCGAATAATTGTATCAAAAGTCGCAAAGTTTTTGTGAGATTTCAATTAAACAATTGGCTGTAATTACAGAACTGCTGAAAATATTCTGCTCAGTAAAATGCGAGCTTAAAATCTTAAATGTAACATGCACAATTGGATAGACTGTATGTTTATATGGATAGTTTATGTGGTCACCGACTGGCTAAAGCATTTTTTGTGCTTATTTTTTCTATATGCAGTGTAAGAGTGTCTTATAGAGTAAAAAAGTGTCTTATAATAAGTGTAATCAAAATTTTTAAATTTTTAATATTCATAAATGTTCAAGTAAATTTAGTTTTTCTATTCGTAAGTCTTAAGTCTCTTGCATTTTCTTCTGTAAATTAATTCACAATATTCAATTGTTAATTTAAAAAGTAAAGGTGACTGTTTTATAAATGCATACATCTACTCTTACATCTAAAAATTTCAATTAAGAAAGAACCAACTACTATTGTTGGCTGGACAAAGAAAAAATTAATGTATGAAAAAAAAGTTGTTAAAGCGATGGAGACATAAATGAATTAAGATTGTATTCAATATGAGAAAGAGAAATAAAAAATTTCTCTTCATTTCGCATTAACAGACATTCATTGACGGCGATTCTATTTTGTACTCTCGATCTTCTTTAAGAAATGCAAACTTTTGTTTTGCGCTATATTTGTCATTATAAGCGTTAAAAATCTTTATGCTTTAGATAAACTGGACATTGAACTTTAATAATTTTTGTAATTATAAATTTGTGGCCATAATCTTTTTTAAGCTCATGTCACTTTTGTTTTCGCGACTTTCATGTGACTTCAAGCTCAAATGCTTTCAAAAAAATATGCAATTTCCGAAACTAAAGTTTATTGCTAGAGGAAGAAGAGGATAAAGAAATTGACATTAATCAATTGTCGTTGTATATTAAGTAAAAGATTGTTTTGGATAAAACGAGAACACTTACAAGGAAAGTGCTTTTTGTGCCCGCTCCTGATTTCAATGAAACTTGGTATGCAGATAGAAATTCATGTGTGAGTTAAGAATTAGCCTATCATAGGTGCGAATTTTGCGCGTGAAGCAAGTTATACGCTTGAAAACATTAACATTGAATCTATGGAGGGAAATTTTGTTTTTTCGATTGCGAGACTAAATCTCAACTGATTTTCATCCAACTTGTTTTAAGTGTTAAAACTTTTTAAGTGCTGAAAGTTATTTTTTTTATCTCTATTATTATTAATGTTATCAGCTGTTAACAATTGTTACAACTGTTATTAATTGTTATTAATGTTATTAGCAATTTTTCAGTGCTTTTGTACAGAATTATTAGACATCTTTCAAAAAATAGCATTTAAAAAATTTAAAAAATAGATACTCGTGTAATATTAATATTTAAAAGACATGCACCATTATTTAGCTCTGATTTATTTTATTTTAGTTTTCTAAATAGTTTCTCTGCTCAACATTTAATTTTTTATTTTTAGGAACTTATGAATAGAGAAATTTGAAAATTTAAAAACAATGATTTCCTATGAGAGCGCAATTTTGAACTCTATTTTTGTAAAGATGTTGATTATTCATTGTTAGGTTTTAAAATTTCACAACTTTTGAAAATATTCATCTGGGCAAGTAATATTTAACAGTTTAGCTTTAAATACATAATTTATGAGAAAAGCAATCGGTCATCTATTGAACTACCCTTTTGAATTAAGAAAATGGTTAATTCAATTTTTACAGAATTTATCGATATACTAATTAAATCAATAATTCATATTCATATAAAATTTTATAAATTGATTTTATCATATTTTGACTTTTTTTAAAAATTGAAACATTTAAAAATTTTTTAAGCAAAAAGTTTTATTTTTTCACTTTAAGTTAAGGTTAATTTTAAAAGATAATTTTCATTCATGTAACATTCTTTAAACGATAAACTGTCACTTCAATTTTAAAGTCTAATCATTTTTTAAAGCTTGAGACGAGAGAATTTTAAAGTTGTGCTCATAGTTATTTTATGCATCAAAAACGACTTTTAAGTAGCCTAACTAAGATACATTTTAAATTCTTTGAAAGTTTTTTTGAACTCTGAAAATTTTCAATTTCAAATTCATTCTCAAATTCAGAGGTCAAGTACTTAGAGTTAATGTCAATGTCACTATGTCAACTAAGATCAATTAAGATACAAGTGGTCTACCAAAGCTATGGTAACCTATGAATTCGCTGAAAACTAAAATTTTAATTCGTTTTGTTTGTTTATTTTGTCTGTTTTATCGCACTAAATGCAGACATTAAAGGGTCAAATGCATTTTACATTAATTCAACAACGTTTTTCGTTTACTGTCGAGAAGTAAAAGTTAAAAATAAACACATGACTGGCGACTTAATACATTTGCGAGGTTGTTGCTACGCTAAAAATGAATTTTTTATTTTATTTATTTTGTTGACAGTGTGGCCTTATTTCTTTCGCTTCATTTATTTAAATGCGACATTTCTGTAATGAAATAGCGAATGAATCAATATTGTGTTTAAAACTAAATAATGAAGCTATTTAAATGGCGTTGATGAAAATTGTAAAAATCTGTGAGTCGAATCAACTTATAGGAAGAGTAAAAAGTAAAGAACATAAAGCGTGGATAAACTCACGCGATAATAATTTCGTTTCTTAAAAACTAAAATTTATGAGCGAGGAAATCTTTTTTTTTTATTTCGTGTATGATTATTACCATGATATATTCTTGAATGAAAATGTCAAAACGAATAGCTTAATTATGAGAATGATGTTTACGAGCTAAAAAAATGTTTTATGACTAGTTGAGGCTTGTGTTCAATGGCAGAAACAAGAAGCTTTATTTGCAAACTAAGAATATACGACGAAATATGCTTTTTATAACACTTTTTATAAATCGGCTTTTGTTGAATGCTTCGTTTCACATTTATGATTATTCGCGTTCGCGGACATAAGCGGACATCAGTTTCTATTTTTATTTTTATCATAAGACATTCATAGAATTCATATTTCGAAGATGTCACTTGCTTATTGTGAAAGTGACACTCGATTAAAATTCTGCTTTTTTCATTTTAACTGCGCGAAAATAAATATTTGATCGATATTTTCTAGAAATGAAATCCTATCTCTTGAATCTAATCATATTTAAAATAAATTAAGCGTTGTGATTTTATGATAATAATAAATTAAAATTCAATCGATTAGACAGAAAATTTTCGCGCAATTTTTGATATTATTTAGTTTAAACATACAACTTTTGAAAATAAAATTAATTTTTCTTTCTTAAGATTAATTTCTTATCATGCTTATAAAAAATCACTTCTAAGAAATCAGATTCTATAAATAGAAGGAAAAATAATTTTTAAGCCGATAATTTTTAATTGAAAAAGCAAAATGAAAGATCGACAAAACTTTGTTGTAAGTTTTATTTTTAAACGAATCAAATTTATCTTTAAATTTTGTCGCAGCTCTTTAATTACAAGATAAAAATTACTTTGTTATCTTTTATAATCAAAAAATAAACATAGAAGCACATGAGAGAGCTTCATTTAAATTTAATTAAATTATTTCTATCGCCCATGCTTTGTTCATTATAAAATCTTCATGTGGACAAAGATAAAATGAAAACTATTGAAAAATTTAACTTTCAATTTTATAAAGTGAAATAGTTAAAATTTAAAAATTAATAGAAATGACTTTTTAATAAATTAAAATAAAAAAATTGATCTCTAAAAGCAATTTAATTTGGAATATAGACAATTTTTTCAAAATTCAACAACTTGCAACTTTAAATATTTTGTTTAAATTCAATTTGCAAAATTAGATCAATACGCAAAATTTAATTTTAAACATTTCATTTAATCAGAAACAATTAAGCTTTTTCATTCTCTTATTTTCAGGATTCTATGTAACTTAATATTTAATTAAAGTCGAATGTTTCTTTTTTAATTAAAATGGATATTG
Source organism: Dinothrombium tinctorium (assembly GCA_003675995.1). Taxonomy (NCBI): domain Eukaryota; kingdom Metazoa; phylum Arthropoda; class Arachnida; order Trombidiformes; family Trombidiidae; genus Dinothrombium; species Dinothrombium tinctorium. The sequence continues at coordinate 6,462 of NCKU01002907.1, read as the reverse complement.
AAAATATCGTGACAAAGAATAAATTGTGTTTGACAATTAATCAGATTAACTTTGCATTCACATATTAAATAGTAAAAGTGATCATCGCTCGCTGTCACGACTTCTCATTTGACAGCATCACTTTTAATGAGAAGAGACATGTGGATTACTTGTAAAAAGAAAATTTACTCACATTTCTAAAGCACAACATTTAAGAGACGTCGGCATCAATTTGACATTAGCGAACAGATGTTTATGAGACATTTTATTTATTTGAGCAAGTAAATTTAAAAATTTAAAGTGAATTTCAAAATATGAAAGCAAGATAAAATTCTTTATTATTTTGTCAACTGAACGTAATGAATTTCATTTAATTTGCCAGCGTTTCAATTTATTTTCATTTCATAGAAACTTTAGCATTCGAGAGATTTAATATTTACGTTGAGTTCTTTTAAAAAGTCGCTGCCAATCTTTTTGTTGCTAACTGAAATATCGTAACATTCGCACAAAATTTGAAAACATTGCTATTTAAGTTCAAAAGTTTGAATTTCAACTTTAAACTTAGATAAAATTAAGGCCATTCAGCTGAAATTATTGTTTTGAGTATTAACTCATTCTCAATTTTTACTTTCTGTTCTCAAATATTTGAGTAACTTCAATATTTAAGATTAATCTGATGAATTTTTATGAGACTTTGTTTGATGTCCTGACATAAGCATGATCCGACCCTAAAAAGCTCTCTAAAAATAAAATAAGTTTCAAACAAAGTTTTGAGTCTTTTCTCTAATGTATTTAGAATTACAATCAAAACTACCTAATTCTGAACACTTCACTAATTCAGTCAGACATCAGAAAATTGAATCAGAATCTTCAGAATTTGTGCGTCAAAAACAATCACTGAAGTAAATTGAATTATCAATAACCATTACAAGCTTAAATAAGTCAGTTGCTACCTGCAACTTTTAACAAGATTGTGACTATTGAGACTTTTGTAACATAGGAGTGATCTTTTGAATCGCTTGGGTTTATTTGAGCGGTAGGGTTGGTCCCAAAATGGGTGTTTTTCTTTGATTTTGTCAAGTAGCGTATTTGAAATTAGTTAAAGTTTTAATTTACTTTTTCGTTTTAAATTGTGATTCTTAAATTATTTGTTTCCAACATTTCATTAAACTGCATTTTTGCTAAATTTTCTATTGGAATCATTACAATAAGTGAGAAACGGCTAAATTGTTGTTGTTTCAAATAATCGCGCTCAATTAGAAGAGAATTGTCTTGCTGAAGCTAGAAAAAGTTAATAAATCTTTGATTTAATTCTTTATGTATATCTATGTGCTGTTGTTTATTTTAAAGATAAAAAGCTGCAGTTTTACTAGATTCTCTCGACTCTTATTTAAAGAAAAACGCATCACTTAATATCTATTTTGGATCTCTGCTTCAGACCTTTTTAATTTATAGGACAGCTTTTCGATATTACTTATTCTACTAGAACAATAAAGAGTGATCGATTGTAAGGTGTCGATCTTGAAACAGCAAAAACTATCAAAAAAGCAGGCAGAGATTCTTTTCAGAAAAATGTAAAAGAAGGGGTCAAAAATAGCAAAAACAACGTTTTTTAAGTTATTAATAGTTAACATTTTTATTAGACTAAATTAATATTATCCAGCGCGTGAGGAAAAAATAAGCATTCAAGATTTATGCAGATTTATACAATTTGAACGAGTTTAATCTCATATTAATTGAAAAATTCTTTTAAAATCCAAAAGAAAGGTAGTGAATTTTAAAATAATTATATGGAGGAAACAACGAAGTACTCGTAAACTTTTAATTTTTTATGAAAATTTTCTACTTTAAAGGCAAATTCTAATCGTAAAATTTCAAATAAGGAATCTGAAGTAATTTTAAACGTCAATATATTAAAAATTTGCAAGAGCTCGAAATGATCGAAATACAAGTAGACCAAAACGTTTACAGGATGATCATTTACGATAAATTTTTTTCTCAAGAAACTAGTGTCCCTCTCCTCTTTGGCAATAACAGTTGAAGGAATTGTGAACAAGTTTCAATCTTCAGAGTCTATTGTGATGTATGTGTATGATTTCCGTCTGCCGACAATAGTGATGAGCGTCTCTTCAGTGACTTATTTCGAGATAAACCTGAAAGAGATCTCCGACGCAAAAGTCGCTTGTATGCTCGTCTGCTTCCAGAACCTGTCAATGATCACTATTTACTTGAATTCGAGAAGTAATGACTTCATCGAAATCTTTGCTATATTGAGAGAAATGAAAAAAGTGAAGAGCTTAGAGCTTGTGTCTGTTCAAGGAAGGCGATCCTAAATTAAACTCTGTGAGATTCTTTGAAGCATGTAACTCGTTAAGTCGGTCTGGATCTATCTCAATGAAATTATATGAAGAAGTTGCATTCTTATTCAGGCTAAAAATCATAAATGTGCATGTCAGTGCAAATTAAATTTTAAAGAACATAACACTAGAGTGAAATATGAAAAAATTATGTCGAATTATGCAGAACGAAAAGCAGAAAATTTTTATGAAATATCAACCTCATGATTTCTAATAAAGAATATATTGATTCTGAGAAAAGATGAGATGATTTTGCTATAATTTAGTTTATGAAATGAATTAAATAAAATAAGAAAAAATTTCAAACTCCTCAAAGTTTTTCTTCACATTCATCAAGTCTATTTGTTAAATCTTAAAAACAATTTTTTATTTTTAAATTTTTTTAAACGAATCAATTAGGTAATGAAAATAGAAGCTAAAAGGTTATGAAGTAGCACTAAAGTAAATTGCGTAAAACTGTTAATCGTAACCGTAATTTAAAAATGTGTAAAAGCGATTTAAGGTTTACATTATACCAATCTTAAGAGAAAAGTAAAGTAGCATTAAATTCATGAAATAGAAATAAGTATAGATAAGATCAAAAAAGCACTTTTGCATAAACTATTTTTACTCAATTGAAATTTATATTTGAATCATAAAATATGAGAGAAAAAAAAATGTGAGGCATGGATGAAATTATGATTATTTCATGTCATCTTATCACTTTCTAATTAGCAACCGAAAGAAAAACTACAAAATTATTTTCTTAAGTCATTACAAGAGTATATTCTTGAATGAAAATGTCAAATCGAATGGCTTATTTATGAGAATAGTGTTTACGAGCTAAAAAAATGTTTTATGACTAGTTGAGGCTTGTTCAATGGCAGAAACAAGAAGCTTCATTTGCAAACTAAGAATATACGAGAAAATATGCTTTTTATAACACTTTTTATAAATCGGCTTTTGTTGAATGCTTCGTTTCACATTTATGATTATTCGCATTTCTAGACATTAGCGGACATCAGTTTTTATTTTTATTTTTATCTGGCGAAAACAAAAACACTCATTTGCAAACACCCATTTGCACAATTGTAAGAATTAGAGGCAAAAGATGGTTTTTCACATTCACAAAATCGCCTTTCGTCGAATAATTTGACTCGCATTTACGGATTATTAGCATTCTCGACGTGAGCAGACATTAGCTTTTTTTTATTTTCATTTTTATTCTCTGTCATTCTTACCTTACATTATTTGGCAGATTTAAGCTAACTGACACTTGCTTATTGTGAAAGTGACACGCAATAAAAACTTTTTCATCTTTACTACTTATAAATAAATGTTTGATCGATTTTTTTTTAGAAATGAAAGCTTATGGCTTGAATCAAATCTCATCTTAAATAAGTTAGCGATTTAATTATAGTTCATCAGATATTTAGAATTTTAAAATTACGCGTTAACAAAATTTGATGTACTTCGAGTCGAGTAGAACGAAAAATTTTAGTTAAACTCTTAAAAACTTATCAATACAAATCATTAGTAAGAAAATTAATAATCCAATTCTTATTGTTAGTATTCATATTTGCCTTTTTCATAAACTCAAAAAACTCAAAAAATAATTTTTTTCTAAATGTAAATTTTCTTGTTAAGAATTAACAATTTTTGTCATATAAATGAGAAATGGTTTTTATTTTTACGAATGTGTTTAACTCGATGTAAACATATTGCGATTCAGAAAAAAATTTATTGCATGCACATTAGCTTCTACAACTTTAGTATAAGCAACACTCATAGTCATATGTCATTAAATCTTCGTTCGCCCTTTTCAACAAAAGCAAAACATGACCATTTCTGCCTATTGCAAATGACCAAATCGATAGCAAAATGTGCGAAGAAAGAAGTTTTGTGTTCATTGAAAATTTGAGTCTTACATCAAATCCTAGTAGCAACTCATCAACATCAAAGAAACTCGTTAAATTTAAAAGGTTTTTAATTAAATTCTTTTTTTAACTACGTGAATTTCAATAAAAATTTTACAATGTCATCATTAATTTCATAATACATCGTTAATCGTACTATCATATTTTCTATTGAATTAAAGTAAATTCAAATACAAATTTTAGGTATGTCGAAAAACTTAAATTTTGCGTGAAGTTACAATTTTTGAAAATGATTTCTTTCAAATTAAAAAATAAAAATTGTGAAATACGCACTATTTTCTATAAAATTACTTAAATTGTGAAATAAAATAGCAAAATTATTTAATAAAAATAGTGACGATTGAAAATGATAAATCTTTTTATAGCTTGTAAATAAAATTTTGTTTCACCGTTAAAAATGCAATTCTCTTCACCATATGGAGGCAATTAAGTAGAATGAATTGTTAAAGTTACACCTACGTAACTTCATTTAGTTTTAAATCTAACTCATTCAATCTATTTAAACACAAAACTCAAATGCAACGAGTTTTAAAGTTTAATGAATCGCGTTAAAAGCAATTGTTTTGTTTGCTTATCTTAAAATTAAGCGAAAAAATAAATGCAAAGTGTTGTGTTATTGTGCATCATTTCACTTGTTTAACTTTAAATTTCATTCTCAGGCTATTTAAAGAGAATTTTTTGTTCATTCATAATTTTACTTGTTTGTATGCTTGAAAGGTTGCAATAAGACAAATCAACTTAAATAATTAATTAAATCTGCGAGTTTTTTAGTTAAACCCAATAACAAATGCAGCAGGGGTTAACCATATTATACAGTAGTTTAATCATACCGTTAATTAAGGATGAAAATGAATGAATTTAAATTAAATAATTAAATTGTGTTCACGCGATAAAAATTAATCATGTTGACATTGCATTAAAAGTTTTTCGAGAAATCAAATTAAAAGCAACTCTAGCAAATAAGAGAAGACAGAGACGTCAAATTTTTATGAATTAAAAAACTTAATCTTTTTCTTTCATTACGCAAATAATTTTCAAAATTTACTTATTCGTCTATGTGAAATTAAACTTCACAAAATTTTCATAATACGCCTAAAAGTAATCGTTAACAAAGCTTGTTTAATAACCATGATTAACAATGATTTTAATTTTTTAAAATTTTAATAAATAAAAAATTAATAAATTTAAATTTAAATAATAATAAATAAATTTTTAAAATATAGAATAATTCATGAATAATATTATTGCTCATTAAAATATTTGTAGTTTGCCGACACTTCTTTCAACAAATCGAGTGATAAATTTTATGCGTTGAGGTAAATTGTCCAGATCAACGATGGCCATAAATGCGTCTCGAAAACGATCTCTTTTCGCTATGAGGGTTTTTGAAACGATTTGAAAGGAATAGAGTACAAACTTTTTACATCTTCTTTAGTAATTTAAAGTTCATTGAACGCGTCGCGAAATTTTTTAAAAAGTTTTTGTAAGTTTAACATATAAAAAATGAAAAAATGACAAAAAGTGATGATGAAAAAAATCGCATTAAACTGCTTCATATTTTTACATCGTTTTCGATAGATGTGAGACACGTGAAGCAGAGACGAAAAGAGGATGAAAATTAAAGTGAAATGGTTGATTATATCCGACCGAAAAAAATATTCTAATCGCTATGTTTATAACTTCAAAGCGTAAGATCGACTGAAAAATTTTTTGCAAAACTTTTTCTCAACAACTTTTTTGATGATAAGTTTTTCTCTGACATTCCTTTGGCTTTAGAATAGCTAAAGCTTAAGAAATCTTTGATCATTTTAATTATTCGAAATTAAAGTTTTCAGTTTTATAAAATGCACCATTAAGAATATCTACTGAGAAAATTAAATCACATCAGACGAAGAGCATTAGAATAACGTCACGAAAACTACTTGATTAATTTGACGCTGATAGAAAAACCAAATATAATTTAAATATTTTGACAAAAAACTTAGTTTTAAAAAAGCAAAATCAGCAATTCCTTTAGGAATCACTTTAAAAAGTTTAACACTAAAAACGATTTCTCATATTTTATATTTTTTATTTGACAAACAAAAGAATATAAAACTTAAATCGATTAGCTTTTTTGTAAAATGATAAATGATCACAAAAAATTTGTATGGTTCAAGCTTTTTCAGTTCTTTTACGCCGTTTATTGTTTCTTGTGTTATTTGTTTTCG
>NCKU01002906.1:0-17003 GCA_003675995.1 Dinothrombium tinctorium | reverse complement strand
GGGTAAACATTTGCTTTATTTATTATCTTCTTCTTTTATTTTTATGCTTGCTATCATAAAAACTCACAAGTGTATGAAATGCTTTTAATTTTTTTTAAAGTGAATTCAATAGAATAATGAAATAAAACAATGTTAAAAATTATAAAAATTAGTATTACAATAAATAAAAAAGACTCGATATCAGTCATCGTAGTTTTAAATTTGAATTCAAATTATTAAAACTTATGGTTTTTGTATATTTAAAAATCTAACTTCATGGTTGTTCGATTCAGTAAGCTGAAAGAAATAAAAGTTTTACCAACTAATGTTCTCGTAGCTTAAAGCGAAGTTACAATTGAATAAATTTATTCCGAAAGGGCCTATCCAACAATGTATTGTATTGCAAGATAGGTGCTTTCGGAATAAATTCATTCAATTGTTTTCAGAAAAAAATCCGCTGAAATTAAAATCGATTTCGTTTGGAGAGTGATTTGCTTGTTGTACCGCTGGCTTTTAACATTTTACTTTTGACCTGTTTTTAAAATCAGTTTTTAGTTTTGTTCATTATTTCAACTCACTAAACGTCAACAGGATCGTATTGTAAGTACAAAAGAAAAGATGTACGATCGATTCAAATTACTTTTGAGGCTACTATTTTTTAATTAATCACGATAAAAGCGACCAGTGTTAAGTCATCCATTTAAACATCAAATGATCGTTACATCAGCGAAGAGAGAAGCGAATAAGGCGGCAAGAAGGTTTGTTACATTTCACCGCTTCCAGTACCCATCCAAAGGTGACTTCTACTTTGCTTTCTCTTTGTTGTAAATATAATGAAAAGTAAATGTCAAGAGTCTATTTTTCATTATATTTCTCAAACTGATACTGGCGCGTAAAAGTTAGTCGAGAGAGCCATTGATTTCGTAGAAAAGAATTGAATTTCGACAACAAATAATTTCTTCTAAAGTTGAAAGGTTAAGTTTTTCTCTTCTTTTGATTGCGAGAAAAAAGGAGCAAATTTGTGTTTGGTTAAAACAGAAAGGAGCAATCAAAAAAAGTGGAATGAAACCCTTGCGTTCATTAACCGCTCAAATGAGCATTTACACGAAATAGACGCTGATCTTTTTGTGATGAGGACACATTCGCCATACTCTAATCTAATGCTCGTAATCGTCTTCGGCGAAGAAAGCGTGTATGGTATATAGCATGAAAACAGTTGAGCGTAAATATGTTGGGAGTTTGTGTTGCTGAAACACGCAATACTGCAATAGCTTAATTCAAGTAATCTTTACGCTGTAATATTAAATTGGATTAAATCACAGATAAGATGCATATTGCACAAACTTACAATGTCATTCGCAGTTAATAGCGTCACATTTTACATCGAGTGTCTTACTTTCAAATCTGCCTGCTTAATGTTGTATGACATATCACAAGCAGACACATTTAGTTAGTCTTAATATGTATGAATTTGGTACATTTGCTTGCGCTAAGTCTTTCTTTACCTCACGTGCTACGCTTTTTCTGCCTTCTCGCTAAACTCTCTCTCCTCTTCAATCTCATTTCTTAAATGAAGATTTTTCGTGTAATGAAAGAAGAAAAAGAGCAAAGTTATTGGAAAGCTCGTTCTCGCTGATTAGAACGTAATGCGTTCGCAAAAACTTCATCCTATAAACTCGCAACTGTTGAGTATTTCAACACTTCTTTGTCAATATTGCATTTGTTTTATCTGAAAAATCGTTATTTAATATACACCATAAGCAAAATTCTTCGCATTCATCTCTTTAATATCAGTGAAAGATATTTTGCGCACTTCAGAAACAAGAGAGAGAGAGAGAAGAAGGATAGAACTTTCAATGAACTTTCGTATTCCAAACTAAAGCGTGAAATATATCATCTTATGAATTATTAAATAACATTGAATATTTTTTTGCTTCCCGTCTGAAAAGTTAATTAATTTTTTCTGCTCACTTCATTTCGCCGTCAAAAACTGACAAGAAAATTAAACAAAACGACTTTATCGACACATTCCAAACAAAGAAGTTTAATGAAAAAGTAAAAGCAATCAAGTAACTAAGTTCTATTGGGCATAAAGAGCCAAAAGCCGGAAAATAAGGAAAAGTTAAAAATTTGAGCAAAATGTTGTTTGGTGGATATTAGAGGAAATAGCGTGGATATTTTGAATAATTTCATATATGTTTTGCAATATAATTGCTCTTTGAAACGTAAAATATCAAAAATAAGAATAAATGACATGTTTTCGAGGTTTGTTGTGATGCGTTTTCTTGCTTCTCTATCGCTTGTCTTCGACTTCGTCTTCTGATTCGGTTTTTCTTTTTTTTTCTCTCTTTTTCTCTTTAGCGGTGAACAAAAAGAAAAAGATGAGCTAAAAGCAGAATACGATGAGTGAATTTCGCATTTAGCCGTCACTCGTCGTGCTTTGACAGCTTTTTTGATCACTTCCTTTTTGAAGTGAAGTAATTTTTTTTTTAAGAAAACGATATTTGAAGTATCGAAAACCATAAAAGCCACCGCTCGTTTCCTTCCTTTATACTGAGATTGGATGTAAAAATTCTCTCTTTCTCTTCGTCTTCTCTCTCTCACACACACTTCACTTTCTCTTTTCGCTTCTTTTTTCACTGCTTCAAATATTCATCTTTAATACTGTAACTAGTGGAGAGATGAAAATGCCTTCCAGTGCTGTCTTATATTCAATGCTCCGATGCTAAGCGTTCACTCGCTTTATAACAATATTCACTTTAATATTCACATATTTAGCTGTATTCCGCCAATTCACAGAGATGCTGCTTTGCTCTGTAAATACACTTTTTCTTATTGAAGTAACTTAATGTTTTCATTCACTTCTCGCTGATTTTTATTTTTACTTTTCACCATAAAAATTTTCGCTCTTTTTACCATTTTCATCTAGTTTGAATTAAAAAATAAAGCATACAATTTAGATTAACTAATTTAACTTTGTATTCTTTTCTCAAAGACAAAATATGTTTTTTTTATTTTATTTTTCTGTATCAACACTTTTCCATTWAAACATAATGAAATGCATACACCTATCAAGCCCTTATCGAAAAAGCTGTCTACAAATTTTTGTTTCTGCTTAGAAAAATAAGCTAGAACTAGACAGTTGAGCTCGTTGTTGTTTCAAAACGCTTTTTATGACGACAAGAAGAAAATGCGATTAAAACTGCTTCATTTTAATTTTGATATTTCATTTTTTTTTTCATTTCTTTACTGCTCGAAAAATATTCAAATTTAAAAAGAGTGCTTCGAGCAAAATATGATGCAAAAGAGAAGAAAAGGAACATAAAATTCATTTTTAACACTTTTTGTGTACTCAATTCTCACCTTTCTTCATTTCTTCGCTCGCATCCTTCTTTTCGTACATTTTCTTTTCGTTCGATGCTGTTTAATTTAAATAGAAGTCAAAGCCATACTTTGCATTTAAATTACATTGTGCCTGTGGTTCTCTTTTTTCTATTCCACTCTCTCTCTCTCTCTCTCTCCTTTCTCATTCTCATTCTCTCGTTTTGCAATATATTCGCTTCAATACTGTAAAACCATACATAATATAAACGCTAGACTTTTATAATTTTATTTGTTCTCTTAAAAGTTCTTTGCAAAGCTTTTTTAACGTGAAGAAAATATCGATTACCGAAAGAAAAAACTCTTAACGTTTAGCATTTAAATCAATTTTTTGTACTTTAAAAGTAAAATTAATGAAACAAAAAAGTTGTGAAGAAATGAAATAAAATTCACTCTTCGCTCAAAATTTATGTGCTTTTTGTATTCATTCTATTCGTTTCTATGCATAAACATCTATCCATATATTCACTCGCTTTTTATAATACAAACTTTAGTCAAATGTATTTTCTTCTATTTGCTTTTAGCTTTTTGACGTTAAAACGCTTTTTAAGTCTCGAAAAGTATAATCCGAATAAAATACGGTCTGCTTTTTGATTCTAAAGTAATAACGAAAAACCTTTTTCGCGAATATTTGTTAATATTTTTTGGTTACTTCAAGGCATCTCTTTGCATCTTTTCTCTACGAATGTTTTAACTGAATAATCACTTTTTTACAGTAATCGCTTCGTTTATCAAATTTTACTTAAATTTTCAACATGCTCCTTCACTTTTCACGATCTCTTCCGAAAAGTTGAGCTTTCTATTTTCTAGACCAAAATCAAACTCACTTTTACTGCATAATCTGATTTGATAATTTTTTTTCTCGCTGCAAAGCAATCAAACAACGTTTACTTTCAATCAATTAAACGCAATTCGTTTGCTGCAGCAGCGACGACGGCAGCATTATTTAATATTTACTCAATATTTTCTGCATTTATTACTTATGCAACCTTTACTCATCATGCTGCATTTATGTTCTCATATATACGTTACGTGAGGTGATGGGATCAGTTATCTTTTGTTTATGTTTACACATCTCTTTTCTGACACATTTGCTTCATTTTCGAGCTAGCAGAAAGCAAGAAAAATATTACATAAGCCACGACGCGCTTTTTTTCTCTATTTTTTATGTGCCTGATGTTTAACTAGTTCATATATTTGAGCAAACGTGATACGGCGCTGTAATGTCATTGCTAATGTTCGTTTGCAATCAAATGGCAAAGTAATGGCTACGTTTGTTTATAATTACGCTCGTTTCGTATGTTCTTTATTTTAATGTCGAAAAGAAGTCGCCAAAATTGTAAGAGAAGCCAGCGTAAGATTTAATCATTGGTATTAAATGTAAATCACGTAAATGTAATTTTTTTTTTAAATTTCTACCGCTGTTTCGAGACTTTCAAGAATTCGAGAAGTCCAATTTGAAAGTGAGATATTTACCTTTTCACATGTCACTTGTATAATTAACTTTGAGTGAAAGTAGCCGTCGTAAGCAATAAAAGTGAAATGAGTCTCAAATCGAACGTTAAAACCAGAATCTATATTTATGGTGATGTTTATACAACTCGCCTGTTATCTCTTTTCTCTCTTTCTACTGCCTCGCTCTTTCCGCATTGATTTATGCTCGAATACATTTCCAGTTTAATTTCGAAATGTTTGAACGCGAAATGCAACAATTTCATTTGAAACCATTAAATTAAATTCGGGTTAAATTTCATTATGCATCGTGTCGCGTTCGAAATCAAGTTGCAGAAAAAAAGTAGAAAGATGTCTTCAAATATTTTTGCAAATACGATTTTTAATCAAAGCTTAAAATTAAACGCACGTTTGATTAAATTACGTTTTGCTTTTGGTTATTTTCAATCGTTGCCTTTTTTGCTTCGTTCAAAATGTGAGCAAAAAGTTTGAGTCTGATTTAATTTAAAATGATTCTTTCAAATATAAATTTGCTAATGTTATTTGCTTTTTTTTAAACCATCTACTTGATTCAAAACTTTTATTATTGATGATTTTCATTTCATGAACGGTTTTTTTAGAAGTGAAAATTTTATTCATTCAATCTGACTTTTAAGATTGCTGATACAATTATTTATTTTGGCTGTTTTAAAATTTATTCTGAACACGATGAAACTTTTTACACAAATTTTTGCTCAAGTTTATTTATTTATCAAGCATTTTGCATTAATAATTTGTGTTTAGGCTTCTGTTTTAAAAGCGTGACAACGAATATAAAGCTAGAATTAGTGCGGTTCGTTCGCTCTTTTTTTACATTTGAAAGTGGCAAACTTTAAAAATATCATCAAAAGATAATTCCAAATTTCAAAATGAACGCATTTTTGTCAGGTGCTTAAAAGATTATTCAAATTTTTTAAATTATTTTAAAATTTTTAATAAATTTCATGTTTAATAATTATGTTCCTAACAATATTTGTCGCTCAATTAGTAAACAAACGTGATTGGCGACAAAAGATAATCCGCTCGTCGATGGCTTCAGTTCCATTAGCTCTCCGTCAAAGTTACGCGAAATCATGCATATGTTTACAAATTTCGAAGATTCATAAGCAAACAATAAAGATACAAAAGGATAAAAAATTTAGTACTCATGTTTTCAGGGCTAACAATTGCTTTTACAATGAGTTCAAATGCATTTAAGTCTAGAATATTCAAAAATAATGCTCATAACAAGTTTCAAAGGAAATATTCTAAAGAGCTTTTTTTATCTAAAATGATACAATAACAAGTTGAATTTAGATGTTAAGACTTTTTAATCCCCTGATTTATGCCTCGTACACTCTTGCCCACAATTTTTTTGTTTGTTATTGAGACAAGTCTTTTCTGAATTTTTATTAAAAAAAAACTCACCATTAACTTAAAATGCATAAAAAACTGGGTGAACTAATAATTGAAATACCATGTGTCGTAATTCAAATTACAACAATGATGAGAAATTTTTCAAAAATGAGAAAAGTCAAATTATCGATTCTTGACAATAATTTAAATAATTTAAGTTTTTTGTTGAAAAATTCTAAATAGGCTCTATATTTTAATAGATAGTTTGCGAAATATTTTATTTAATTCAAATTTATAATTGTTAGAGAATTTTGAAATACAAAATGAAAACGACGTTTAATTTTACTGTTTTGATTTTCTATCGCTTTTACTTATTAACATTTAAGTCATTTCTAGATTAATTTTTTATGAATAAATTTCACTAATAGTAAAAAAAAAGTTAAATTACATATAAGTTGCCATTTTGTTTACCTCTAGTTTACTTTTTTATAACATTTTCTCAACATAAAACGCAAACTTTTGTTAACTACGCTTTTTGCGCTCTATTTACACTAAGCGAAAGCAATTAATTAGAATTTATTATTATTTGAAGAAGAACTTTAAAAAAAAATGAAGAAAAGCGCGCTAAAATAATTGTTTCATTGTGCAATTACGTTTTAACTGTTATAATAAATAACTTATGCAAAGTGTGATGCTTTTTTTTCTATTCGCTTTCTAATGAATTATGCATTTAAATGACTTCTGGGAAGCGAGCGAAACATTTTTTCGATATCATTATTTTCAAAACACTTTTTTCACTTCAAACAATATTAAACAAGTTTGTTCGTTCGATGTTTGCAACATTCCTGAACACTTTTCAGAAATGTTTTCATGCATGAGCTGCTTTCTTTCGCAAATCATTTATTCACCTAGACTTTAACTTTAAAAACTTAATAGTTCTATGAATGCAACTTCATTTTCATTCAATTTTAAGTTCGAGTAAATCTTATCATATAAACGTTTGTATGGAAAATAATTAATCAAATTGAAAAATAAAAATTTGTATTAACTTGACTTCTTTCCTGTTACCTATTCTGCTCCATTAATAGAGAAAAGATTGATTCAAATCAAACGAAAAAAATTTATTTTTATCTCTTTTATTTATTTTCGATAAAATTTCAACTTTGAGTCAGGTAGATAGTTGGAGTTCCATCGCCAAAAACTATTGAAACTTTCGCAAAGATTTCGGGCGCTTTGAAAAATTTGTGATTACATTTCAAAGTTGCCTTCATATTTTTAAAAACATCTGGTGCTGACTAACATCTAATAATGTTATTAAAATGATTTAAAGTATTGAGTTGAACTACAAAAGCTCAAAGATGCAGTTGTTTCTTAACCATCTAACAAGACACACTTTTTAGGGTGCCAATCGCCGATTTTCCTGAAACTTTATACACACATTCTATACGCAATACTTTTAATCATTCTAATAACATTAATAGATGTAAGTCAGCACCAAAATATAAATTACCAAATAGTTGAGCAATTTTTAGCAAACCAATTCTCTTTTTATGCATTTAAAACCCCACAAGCTTCTTGAAATAAAATTGTAATCAAAGTGAATCTGTTCACAATTCAATCACACAATAAATTGATCAAATTTTTACTACAAAATCGATTATTTATGCGATTCTTACTCTTTACGGATAAGCAGAGAAAACCAGACCGTCTGAATTTTGTGCTTTAGAAGTGAATTCAAATTAATTATTCAACAAGTATCATATGGCTTGGTTTGAAAAAGAGAAAGCTGCGTACAAGCGTAATCTAACAGCGAGCTGAATAATGAAAACAAACAATGCGAATCGAAAGCAATCAATATAGATGCGATGCAATGGAACGAGTTAAAACGATAGCATTTATACTATAAAATAGTTTCGTTTTCTCTCGCTTTGCGTGTGTTTCTATTTCGAGTCTCTTGAGTTTTGCGCTTTCAAAAGTGAAACTTTATTCGAAGTAAAAGCATGAAAGCCTAAAAAACAGCTCATTCGAGTTTTTGTCAAACATTAAGCAAATATCGGGCAAATGTTTATTTCTTGTCGAGCAAAGTTTACTTCTAATTTGGTGCGTGTTCGGAGAGCATTTTTTCGACGAAGGAGTAGAAAAAAAATTGTCTCTGTGATAATTTTCCTTAGAAAGAGTGAAAAATTTCTCTACTTTAATATTTAAAATGTAATTTTCTTTTCTTACCCGTTTTGAAGTTTGAATAAAATTATGCAAACCTAATTTGAGAATTTTCTTTTTTTCGCTATTCAATACAGTAGAAGGAAAGGATGAGATTTTTTGCTTTGTGGTTCGGAGATTGTTGAAGTGTTTCTTTGCTTTGCATTTTTATCTCGAAATCTTTTCTTTTTTCTTTCTGTACTTCGAGAAAACTTTGCCTTTAAAAGAAGAGCTTCATTTTATAATTTATCTCAATACAATGGCGACTATCATTGTGCGGATGCTTTGAAGCAGTGTACGAAAAAGTGAAGCGCCTCGTTTGTCGTTCTCACATTTTTCATTATTTAATCTTAGTTTTGTTTCGCAAAGAAAAAAAAGCTTAAACGCACCGAACTCTCATGTTCTACACAAGACAAATTTCTATATTTCACAAACTTTCGAAAGTATCGTGAAATTTTTACAATTCAAGTTTTTCTCTTTTTTCTGAACGAAAACTTTCGCAATAAAAAACGTGCTTCACGAAAGAAACCCAATTACATCTCTTTCTGCTCTATCCTCTCATTTCAATGCTCTTTGCTGCATCATTTGGCGCAATAAGCGAAAAGATGTTTCTCGAACGATCGTTTATTCCTCTTGGAGATCTCTATCACGCTGATTGCAATGTCAAGCGAACGTTAATTTCTGCGAGCGTATCATACGACATTTTCATACATTTGTGATTACTGTGAAAGCATCGCAATCAACATTAGCGAAACATTCGAACCTTCAAAAAGAGCAAATTTTCTCTTTTCCTTCGCTTCTCAGCGAACGTAACTCGTGTTTTGCTTCTCGTGACAGGCAAATGGACACTTCGTGACCGGACCCAGACTTGTGTCATGATTTTTGATGCAAAACTAAACAAGCAAAGTATAGCATACATAATTGATCTTTTTTCTGCGCTTTGACATCGATAAATGAGGTTGTCCCATCGCGTATCGACCGCTATTTTTCCATTTTTTTCTCTCGCTTCTCGCAAAAGCTCGCATTCGTAAAGTTTAAATCCATTTTTTATGTAACAAACTTGTCGATGTGACATGTTATGTTTCTCAAGTTCTAATGTCACGTCGTACATTGTGTGTGTTTCTGCTGTACGAAACTTTTTTTTCTTTACAATCTCAAAAAATAAAGAACAAGCGCAGTGAAATTTTCTCTTTCTTTCTCTTCTTACTGCAATATTTTTAGTACGCAACAATTTTATAAATTTTTGAAGCAACAAAGTCTGGATCAATGACATTTATGTTATTCTTCTTGTTTAATTTAGCTCCGTTTACTTTCGCTGATAATGGCGAGGTAGCGAAGTTAGCGAATTACGGTGGAAATGTGGCGAGCAAAAATAAATAAATAAAAGTTAATATTTGATATTGTCTAACTGAAATTATATATTTTTAATGAAACTAATGAAAGCGTAGAACGCACGAGATAACGAAAAAGCGGAGATGCAGCAAAAAGCTTTTTTTATCAAATAAAGTAGAAATTAAATTTGAACAGAAAAATTTAACACGAAAAATAAAACTAAATTAAAAAATTATTTGATTCATTTATTTCAATTTAGCTTTTCTATAAAAGATTTTGTGAAATTTTTTTAGGCACCATGATTTCGAAAAAGTCCTAAAAGTAGCTGCAAGCTTGAGAGTCAATTTATTTTTGCTTATCAGCAACATCCACGATAAATGTTCGAATCTGCATAGGATAAAGGGTGATAACTAATTCATTATTTACTCCATGATGATCTTCGAATGAATGTTCAGAGCTAATGAGTCCATTATCATCCTTCGTCTTCCATTTAAGTCTAGTCGCGGATGAGAGCAACTGATTGGCACTTAAAGTCATCTCTACAGCATTTGTGATTTTGAAAGGGGTGAAAAGGTGTTTTAAATAAACTTTGACAGGTTGCGATAAGCGCGAAGGATCCTCTGTTGACTCAAAATAATGCTCAAGTCGTAAAAGCACGCGTCCATTTTCCCATTGCTCTAAAGTTAATAAATGAACGTTCTCGGGTAAAGTCGTGTTCAAAAAACTGATGAGTTTCGTATTAAAGTATTGTTTACGACGTTCTTGATGATTATAATTAGAGAACGTAATCAATGGTGCCATATAAATCTCTTGCGCTAGTTTCCTGTGCATCTTTGCTCCATCTTCAATCTTCGATAGTATTAAAAAGTGTTTACCACGTACAACCAAGCCTCTGTCATCGACTCCTGTCTCGTTCAACGGTTCTCCAACACCAAATGCATCATCGTAAAGCAATCTTCTGTGAACCATTAATTCTAAACAACCATCGGTAACACTTGAACCTCCTTGCGTTCTGTCATTTAAAACAGTTAACTGTATATCTCGCTGCTCGTCGCGAATAAAAATACGACTGTTGACCGGGTAATAGTTGCCGGACACCGGCTCAGTTACAACATATTTCCATGTATCTCTGTGATCACGAACTCTTTTCAAAATTTGCCTTCCGTTTGAGTCGGTGTAGAATACTTTTTGTGTTTGCAAATCGGTTTCAAAATGTGTTATTATCTCTTTACCGATACCATCGGCAAAGGGAATCGGTCCGACCACCCAGTCGAATTCAATCAAATCTTTTGAAGGATCTACGCGAATAGATTGGCCCAGCCACGAATTGTACGTTTGATGAATTTCACCACCTCCATTTTTGTGGAGATGAAAGCTCGCTTTTGCTTCACTAAAATCGTGAGTACCATTTGGTCGAAATATATAAGCGCCTGAAGCTCTGAACACAGATTTGCTATTATTGCCCGCCATTCCTTGGTACCATTTAAAACTTTGTTTGGCGGATATAAACTTTCCATCATTCATTTGTATTCCCTTCATTTCACCCGATTTCGCGTCAAAAGTAACGATAAAACTTTTCGCTTTCAATTTAATAACATTTGTATCTTGTCTTGAGTTTGATTGCCATTTCCGTTGTCTCTGTGCTTTATGCACCTCATATGTAGTTAATCCTAACGCTGGAAGCGATACTTCAAACACTAACTCGAAATCGGCATGTGATTTGCGTCCAGGAATATTTTTAACATAATCTGGTATCGGAATCAACGTTGATTCAACTTCATCACCATTGTGGTCGAATATGTTGTAAGCTGATTTGCCGACCACTGGTAAACGAACAGTGAAACTGCGCTCGTGAACCAACGGATTATAAATGGTAACGGTAAAAGATTTGTAAGTTTCTGTAATTGAACATTCGCTTTCATTTAATTTCAAACAAAATGAAAATGATGAAGCGGTTAATCCCGGCAATAATCTCTTGTATGCATTTATTATAACACTTTGTGCGTTTTTCACGCCTCTAGACAATTGTCGCGCGTAATCGTACGCTACATGTTGTTTTTCGGTACCCGTGACGGCGTCATGATGTTGATTTACAGCCATCGCTTGTTTTAGACTATTGATCTCAAACTTTGTACGCTTATCGTTTATTCTTGAAAGTGTTTGCAATTGCTTCGTTATCTGAAGAATGTTGTTCGAATCTCTTATGTATCGCTTTTGAGCTGGTCTGCTTGTGAAGTAACCGGTCCAATATGAGTGTCTATCGGAAGAATAAGGCAGAAAATCATCGCGCTTCGTTGTCCAATTCAGACCAGCTTTATTCAATGCATACAAATAACATGATGGAGAAGAATAGAAAACATTCACTTTGCTGCCATTCTCTTGCTGCTCATTTACATACTTAATTAATTTGTCTAAGTTTTTATACCAAATGTGTGCATTTTGATACTGAAAATCCGAACCCATTGTCATGATTATATGATTTGTTGCATACTTTTCTGATTGTATAACTGATGCATTGATGAAATCATCAACTTTTCTCGCGACGTTGTAATCATCACTTTGCGGATCATCGATTATTGGTTCATCTGCACAGGTGTCATCAAAACAAAAACCATTCGGGGGATTATAGCCATTTGGAAGAGCACCAGTGAAAAGGTCTCCTCCGAGTACGGATTCATCGCTTCCTTTCCAAACAAGTTCCAAAGTTTTTTGTTGCGCTCGGTTTACTTTGTCCATCCAATCTAATCGACCGAAAAAAAGTCCGTCGAAATTCATTTTCGCGAACAAAAATGCTTGTTCACGTGAATGACCAAACGGATCAATTTGCCAGGCTACTTTCGGTACGCCACATTTGCCGAATGTATCGAGCAACTTGCGGTGACCGAACGTCATTTGATCTATAATCGCGTTATAATGCGCCGCAGCCTCATCATTCATGCACCAGCCTCCGCCAATGAATTCAAGGCGTCCTGTTTGTTATTTGCGATTTTAGTTCGAGTTATGAAAATAGAGTCATTTGTATTATGAAACTGCATTCTTAATTAAATGATAACGAATTTGCGATCAGAGAAACGAAAATCACCCCATTGTTGTATTTTAATCTCTGCAATGTTTACAAACAATGGTGAGATTTTGTGTCGCTTAGCAATTGAAGTGGAAAGCAAAATTATGCAAATTTAAAATGCGATTTAAATTATATTTTCTCATTACAAAATGCAGAGCTGAAAGCTTAAAATTACCTTCATTCACGAGTTTAACGACGATATCTTTTGTGACATTGTTTTGCTCTTTCCACCATTGCCAAAAGAATGCTGTTTCCACGTAAATAAATCTTCGCTGAGGATTGGCGAGCAATTCGGGAATCACAGAGTCCAAAATGTATTGGACACCTGCTCGTTGTAAATCGGTTTTTGCGCCATAATAATACTGATCTACCGTTTTCAGCCAACCGACGTCATCGTGAGTGTGACTTACGATGTGCACGTTTAGATGATCAGCTTTGCCCGCTGGACAGTGCTCGTAGTCGCATTTGACAGCGTATTTCACACTTCTGGCAAAGCAAACGGTTGAGGTGAATACGAATAGTGGTAATACGAATGCGAAAGATAAAGTTCGCGTCATTTTACTTTCAAAAAATAACTTCGAGTGCGAATTTTTTTCCTCGTCATTTAAAGCGAAACTGAGCGAAAATATTTTCCAACACTAAGCTCTTTGATAAGACAAGGTATCAAAAGTATTCTCAATTGGATGAAATTTAAAATTTCGCAGCATTTTTCACTTCCTCGTTGAGCAAATGAAGACTGAATGCCGCTTTCGCGACTTGTTCGACAATCGCAATGCAACTGTAATTTATCCATTCAATCTTCGTGCAATCTGTGGCATGATTTATTTTTGAGAATAAAAATAGAATACACACACTACATCTATCTGTTTTTAGGTCGCAATTTTACAATAAATCATCGAACAAATCCATATTCTATTCGAGGTCATAATTCATGGAATCAAATTCGACATCGAGCAAAGTTGCAGAGATCACAAAGTTTGAAATAAAGCAAATCTTTATTTTTCTTTTCAACTATATAAGATGGAGAGAAAGCGAAGTAAGTTGATTTTGTTTTCTTCTTATCTGGTTATTTATTGAAAGAAAAAAAACATCAGCAGTAAATTATCGTTGAGTCCGAAAAAATCAATTGAATTTTATACGCTTATCAATGGGGATGTGTTGTATTTTATCGAAAGCTAACACGAAAATTTTACCATTTCAAATGCAATTGTAGGAGATAAATTTCGTATACTGTTGCGGACGGATGAAATCAACTCTCTTTGTGTAATTTTTCGATTGTTATAAACGTAAAAAAGCGTTCTGATAAATAAAAAAGTGAAAACAGCTCTGTCGTGAGTTGTCATTTGTAATTTACCGATGTTTTCACATCGAATGCGAAAGCGAAGTGTGAAGAGGAGAGAGAGCAAGTGAGATTTGACGCAGCAAAAAGTAAATTCGAGCAAACTTATCTCAATAAAAGAAGGAATTAAAAGCGATTTGAAAGGAGAAAGCAGCGAAAAGAAAAGCGATGTAAAAATAGAATTCAGTGACATTAAAATGTTGCGCACAGCATTTGTGTACAATGTATTTCAAAATAAGACGCCATCGCAAAACAAAGTTACCGTTTAATCGTTGTCAAATTAAATGTTCGCATTTTGCTTTAAAAGCTTAAAGCATTTTAAATTAAATGAGTAAACTTTATTTAATAAAAAATGGTGAAAAGCAAAGTTTGAAAAAAGAAATCATAAAACTTAAACAGATAAAAAGTCAATAAACGCTTTACGAAAACAAAGATTGTGTTTCAAACAACAAACGTTACATTCATTTATTTAATATGCAATTTCAAAATTATGAAAAATTGTGTTTTTTAGTGAGAAAAAAGTTATTTTGCATATTAACAGCGTTAAATGAAAAAAGAGCAAACGAGTTCTGAAAAAAATGTAAACTTAGAAATATGAAAATATAATCATGATGAATACATGCTTTAAATATAAACATACCTCACCAAGAATGAGATGTAAGTGCGGCATATGCACCGGCATACAGTGCAGCGGTTATGAGTGAAAAAAAATTCTTGCAATGCAAGAAATGAAAGATAAAGCTTTGAAAGTGTGCTCGCGACGAAATATTATTATTATTATTAAAGCCCGATTTTAGAAACGAGGAAAAGTAAATGTAAGCCAAAATTTCATACTTCTCGCAACGACAACGACGCAAAATGATGCCAAGAAAATTTTGCGTTACTCACAATTTTCACCTTTTCACAAGACAAGACAGTCTTTTTGACAGAACGATAATGTTTAAGGAGATGTTTCGAGTTTTATTTTCTCCGTAATCTAGCGCATTAGATTTTTTTATGTGTTTACAGACTAAAAGAGTGAAAGAGATGGAAAGTTAGTGAAGGAGAAGCGGTGAAAGAGAGTGAAATGCTTTTCTCTTTATGTTCTATTATTTTAAGTCAAAAGTGAGAAAATTTTCACATAATGAAATAAAAAACGAATAGTTTAAAGAAAATTTCTTGCGATCTTGTGTTTTGATAATTTTCAATCTTTGTGCGGCGATGATTAGAATTTATTTCAATTTGAAATCGTTTTCGCTCACTTTGTGTTGAAGCTAAAAAATTGACTACAAACACTTAAATACTGTGATCATTTGTTTTTCACTGATTTTTTTCAAGAATCGTAAAGTTTAAAAATATCGCACGTCTTTGTATTTGTGCTGTGTATTCACATTTTGAAAAACGAAAAGAAAAAAAGCCGATCGTTTCACACAAGCAAAGTACACGTATGTCTATCATGTCGATATTCTCTTTCCACGCGGACGAAGGCAGTGGACTCATAAGATTGTTGTGGACATGGAAAGGCAGTGTTTGGAAACTTGTGTACCGCGAATTATTAGTATTTTTTGTCATTTATTTGTTACTCGCACTCACCTATAGATTGATTTTGCCTGAAAGTCTGAAAAAGTGAGTACAGCTAATCTTTTGCGATTAAATTTCAATTTTTCGCTGAATTTGAATGCCGTGTTTCAATTATTTTCTAGTTTTCAGTTTCGATTTTACAAAGCGCTCACTGTTTGCCAGCATTTCACCGGCTTCACGAAGAAGCGAAATAAAAATGTTGGCAAAACGCTTTGCTTCTGTTGAATGCATTTTATAAATAAATCAAAATAAATTTATTTTCTGCTCCGCTCATAAAAAGCTTTGATTCACAATTTTTGGTTCGGGCAAACTCGCTGCTTTAATTAATTATTTCGCAAAACGTTATATTATGTTATTCGTTTTTGCTGTTTGATGCTGCAAAATATAAATTGAGAAACTTGGTTGCGTTAATTTTAACGCTATTTACTTCTCTCGCTTATCTTTCACCATTACTTTGTGCCAAACACAAAATGCATCGCTAAACGCATTTACTTATGCATATGTAAAATTTAATTCCTTCGTCTTTTATTTTCTCTCCATTCGAATTAAATCAGCGTAATATTTTCTTTCTCCTTTCGTATGATTTTACTCTTTGCACAAAAAAATTCAAATATTGCGAGAAGAAAAGCGAAGCACACATTTTCAAAATCGATAATTTTCCCATAATTCGCTCAACTTTAAATTGAATTTAAATAAATTCAATGAATGCATAAAAGTTTCTCGAGAAAATTTAAAACTTTTCACTCTCTCGAAATTTATTTTCAGTTTTTGTTTCTTTTTCACCCTTTTTATGCTTTGCTTTGCTTCTGAAATGTACAAAAAGATTCAAAATTTTCATATACGCACAGTTTTTGCAATTTAAATTTCAAAATTCTTCTTTCTTTATTAAGATTAAACTATTGTTTCTGTTTTCAAGTAAAGCAATTGTAATTTCACTTCGTCGAAATCATGTGTATAGAGCGCTTTTAATTTTACGAACATTTCATTTCATATCATTCGTGAAATTTTTTTTTATTATTAAACGTTAAAGCGCAAAATAAAAGCGAAATAATAGATAAAGATGGAGAGAGATAAACGAGAATTCATAATCAGAAGCTATGTTTCTAAATCTCATTCCAAAAAGCTATAAAAAGCGCGTTTTAAAATAAAAGAGAGAGAAAACCATTTGAAAATTAGGTTAAGGTTTTACGCTTGTGTTCGCAAAAATTTGCATCGCATTTTTAAAACAAAGTTTTTTTAATTAATTATCGCATTATTTGCTTAATAATTAATCGAGTGCGCTCATTGCTCATTAATCCTTCAGTAATTTCAGAAATGAATTGA
>NCKU01002905.1:0-17004 GCA_003675995.1 Dinothrombium tinctorium | reverse complement strand
GGGTAAACATTTGCTTTATTTATTATCTTCTTCTTTTATTTTTATGCTTGCTATCATAAAAACTCACAAGTGTATGAAATGCTTTTAATTTTTTTTAAAGTGAATTCAATAGAATAATGAAATAAAACAATGTTAAAAATTATAAAAATTAGTATTACAATAAATAAAAAAGACTCGATATCAGTCATCGTAGTTTTAAATTTGAATTCAAATTATTAAAACTTATGGTTTTTGTATATTTAAAAATCTAACTTCATGGTTGTTCGATTCAGTAAGCTGAAAGAAATAAAAGTTTTACCAACTAATGTTCTCGTAGCTTAAAGCGAAGTTACAATTGAATAAATTTATTCCGAAAGGGCCTATCCAACAATGTATTGTATTGCAAGATAGGTGCTTTCGGAATAAATTCATTCAATTGTTTTCAGAAAAAAATCCGCTGAAATTAAAATCGATTTCGTTTGGAGAGTGATTTGCTTGTTGTACCGCTGGCTTTTAACATTTTACTTTTGACCTGTTTTTAAAATCAGTTTTTAGTTTTGTTCATTATTTCAACTCACTAAACGTCAACAGGATCGTATTGTAAGTACAAAAGAAAAGATGTACGATCGATTCAAATTACTTTTGAGGCTACTATTTTTTAATTAATCACGATAAAAGCGACCAGTGTTAAGTCATCCATTTAAACATCAAATGATCGTTACATCAGCGAAGAGAGAAGCGAATAAGGCGGCAAGAAGGTTTGTTACATTTCACCGCTTCCAGTACCCATCCAAAGGTGACTTCTACTTTGCTTTCTCTTTGTTGTAAATATAATGAAAAGTAAATGTCAAGAGTCTATTTTTCATTATATTTCTCAAACTGATACTGGCGCGTAAAAGTTAGTCGAGAGAGCCATTGATTTCGTAGAAAAGAATTGAATTTCGACAACAAATAATTTCTTCTAAAGTTGAAAGGTTAAGTTTTTCTCTTCTTTTGATTGCGAGAAAAAAGGAGCAAATTTGTGTTTGGTTAAAACAGAAAGGAGCAATCAAAAAAAGTGGAATGAAACCCTTGCGTTCATTAACCGCTCAAATGAGCATTTACACGAAATAGACGCTGATCTTTTTGTGATGAGGACACATTCGCCATACTCTAATCTAATGCTCGTAATCGTCTTCGGCGAAGAAAGCGTGTATGGTATATAGCATGAAAACAGTTGAGCGTAAATATGTTGGGAGTTTGTGTTGCTGAAACACGCAATACTGCAATAGCTTAATTCAAGTAATCTTTACGCTGTAATATTAAATTGGATTAAATCACAGATAAGATGCATATTGCACAAACTTACAATGTCATTCGCAGTTAATAGCGTCACATTTTACATCGAGTGTCTTACTTTCAAATCTGCCTGCTTAATGTTGTATGACATATCACAAGCAGACACATTTAGTTAGTCTTAATATGTATGAATTTGGTACATTTGCTTGCGCTAAGTCTTTCTTTACCTCACGTGCTACGCTTTTTCTGCCTTCTCGCTAAACTCTCTCTCCTCTTCAATCTCATTTCTTAAATGAAGATTTTTCGTGTAATGAAAGAAGAAAAAGAGCAAAGTTATTGGAAAGCTCGTTCTCGCTGATTAGAACGTAATGCGTTCGCAAAAACTTCATCCTATAAACTCGCAACTGTTGAGTATTTCAACACTTCTTTGTCAATATTGCATTTGTTTTATCTGAAAAATCGTTATTTAATATACACCATAAGCAAAATTCTTCGCATTCATCTCTTTAATATCAGTGAAAGATATTTTGCGCACTTCAGAAACAAGAGAGAGAGAGAGAAGAAGGATAGAACTTTCAATGAACTTTCGTATTCCAAACTAAAGCGTGAAATATATCATCTTATGAATTATTAAATAACATTGAATATTTTTTTGCTTCCCGTCTGAAAAGTTAATTAATTTTTTCTGCTCACTTCATTTCGCCGTCAAAAACTGACAAGAAAATTAAACAAAACGACTTTATCGACACATTCCAAACAAAGAAGTTTAATGAAAAAGTAAAAGCAATCAAGTAACTAAGTTCTATTGGGCATAAAGAGCCAAAAGCCGGAAAATAAGGAAAAGTTAAAAATTTGAGCAAAATGTTGTTTGGTGGATATTAGAGGAAATAGCGTGGATATTTTGAATAATTTCATATATGTTTTGCAATATAATTGCTCTTTGAAACGTAAAATATCAAAAATAAGAATAAATGACATGTTTTCGAGGTTTGTTGTGATGCGTTTTCTTGCTTCTCTATCGCTTGTCTTCGACTTCGTCTTCTGATTCGGTTTTTCTTTTTTTTTCTCTCTTTTTCTCTTTAGCGGTGAACAAAAAGAAAAAGATGAGCTAAAAGCAGAATACGATGAGTGAATTTCGCATTTAGCCGTCACTCGTCGTGCTTTGACAGCTTTTTTGATCACTTCCTTTTTGAAGTGAAGTAATTTTTTTTTTAAGAAAACGATATTTGAAGTATCGAAAACCATAAAAGCCACCGCTCGTTTCCTTCCTTTATACTGAGATTGGATGTAAAAATTCTCTCTTTCTCTTCGTCTTCTCTCTCTCACACACACTTCACTTTCTCTTTTCGCTTCTTTTTTCACTGCTTCAAATATTCATCTTTAATACTGTAACTAGTGGAGAGATGAAAATGCCTTCCAGTGCTGTCTTATATTCAATGCTCCGATGCTAAGCGTTCACTCGCTTTATAACAATATTCACTTTAATATTCACATATTTAGCTGTATTCCGCCAATTCACAGAGATGCTGCTTTGCTCTGTAAATACACTTTTTCTTATTGAAGTAACTCAATGTTTTCATTCACTTCTCGCTGATTTTTATTTTTACTTTTCACCATAAAAATTTTCGCTCTTTTTTACCATTTTCATCTAGTTTGAATTAAAAAATAAAGCATACAATTTAGATTAATTAATTTAACTTTGTATTCTTTTCTCAAAGACAAAATATGTTTTTTTTATTTTATTTTTCTGTATCAACACTTTTCCATTWAAACATAATGAAATGCATACACCTATCAAGCCCTTATCGAAAAAGCTGTCTACAAATTTTTGTTTCTGCTTAGAAAAATAAGCTAGAACTAGACAGTTGAGCTCGTTGTTGTTTCAAAACGCTTTTTATGACGACAAGAAGAAAATGCGATTAAAACTGCTTCATTTTAATTTTGATATTTCATTTTTTTTTTCATTTCTTTACTGCTCGAAAAATATTCAAATTTAAAAAGAGTGCTTCGAGCAAAATATGATGCAAAAGAGAAGAAAAGGAACATAAAATTCATTTTTAACACTTTTTGTGTACTCAATTCTCACCTTTCTTCATTTCTTCGCTCGCATCCTTCTTTTCGTACATTTTCTTTTCGTTCGATGCTGTTTAATTTAAATAGAAGTCAAAGCCATACTTTGCATTTAAATTACATTGTGCCTGTGGTTCTCTTTTTTCTATTCCACTCTCTCTCTCTCTCTCTCTCCTTTCTCATTCTCATTCTCTCGTTTTGCAATATATTCGCTTCAATACTGTAAAACCATACATAATATAAACGCTAGACTTTTATAATTTTATTTGTTCTCTTAAAAGTTCTTTGCAAAGCTTTTTTAACGTGAAGAAAATATCGATTACCGAAAGAAAAAACTCTTAACGTTTAGCATTTAAATCAATTTTTTGTACTTTAAAAGTAAAATTAATGAAACAAAAAAGTTGTGAAGAAATGAAATAAAATTCACTCTTCGCTCAAAATTTATGTGCTTTTTGTATTCATTCTATTCGTTTCTATGCATAAACATCTATCCATATATTCACTCGCTTTTTATAATACAAACTTTAGTCAAATGTATTTTCTTCTATTTGCTTTTAGCTTTTTGACGTTAAAACGCTTTTTAAGTCTCGAAAAGTATAATCCGAATAAAATACGGTCTGCTTTTTGATTCTAAAGTAATAACGAAAAACCTTTTTCGCGAATATTTGTTAATATTTTTTGGTTACTTCAAGGCATCTCTTTGCATCTTTTCTCTACGAATGTTTTAACTGAATAATCACTTTTTTACAGTAATCGCTTCGTTTATCAAATTTTACTTAAATTTTCAACATGCTCCTTCACTTTTCACGATCTCTTCCGAAAAGTTGAGCTTTCTATTTTCTAGACCAAAATCAAACTCACTTTTACTGCATAATCTGATTTGATAATTTTTTTTCTCGCTGCAAAGCAATCAAACAACGTTTACTTTCAATCAATTAAACGCAATTCGTTTGCTGCAGCAGCGACGACGGCAGCATTATTTAATATTTACTCAATATTTTCTGCATTTATTACTTATGCAACCTTTACTCATCATGCTGCATTTATGTTCTCATATATACGTTACGTGAGGTGATGGGATCAGTTATCTTTTGTTTATGTTTACACATCTCTTTTCTGACACATTTGCTTCATTTTCGAGCTAGCAGAAAGCAAGAAAAATATTACATAAGCCACGACGCGCTTTTTTTCTCTATTTTTTATGTGCCTGATGTTTAACTAGTTCATATATTTGAGCAAACGTGATACGGCGCTGTAATGTCATTGCTAATGTTCGTTTGCAATCAAATGGCAAAGTAATGGCTACGTTTGTTTATAATTACGCTCGTTTCGTATGTTCTTTATTTTAATGTCGAAAAGAAGTCGCCAAAATTGTAAGAGAAGCCAGCGTAAGATTTAATCATTGGTATTAAATGTAAATCACGTAAATGTAATTTTTTTTTTAAATTTCTACCGCTGTTTCGAGACTTTCAAGAATTCGAGAAGTCCAATTTGAAAGTGAGATATTTACCTTTTCACATGTCACTTGTATAATTAACTTTGAGTGAAAGTAGCCGTCGTAAGCAATAAAAGTGAAATGAGTCTCAAATCGAACGTTAAAACCAGAATCTATATTTATGGTGATGTTTATACAACTCGCCTGTTATCTCTTTTCTCTCTTTCTACTGCCTCGCTCTTTCCGCATTGATTTATGCTCGAATACATTTCCAGTTTAATTTCGAAATGTTTGAACGCGAAATGCAACAATTTCATTTGAAACCATTAAATTAAATTCGGGTTAAATTTCATTATGCATCGTGTCGCGTTCGAAATCAAGTTGCAGAAAAAAAGTAGAAAGATGTCTTCAAATATTTTTGCAAATACGATTTTTAATCAAAGCTTAAAATTAAACGCACGTTTGATTAAATTACGTTTTGCTTTTGGTTATTTTCAATCGTTGCCTTTTTTGCTTCGTTCAAAATGTGAGCAAAAAGTTTGAGTCTGATTTAATTTAAAATGATTCTTTCAAATATAAATTTGCTAATGTTATTTGCTTTTTTTTAAACCATCTACTTGATTCAAAACTTTTATTATTGATGATTTTCATTTCATGAACGGTTTTTTTAGAAGTGAAAATTTTATTCATTCAATCTGACTTTTAAGATTGCTGATACAATTATTTATTTTGGCTGTTTTAAAATTTATTCTGAACACGATGAAACTTTTTACACAAATTTTTGCTCAAGTTTATTTATTTATCAAGCATTTTGCATTAATAATTTGTGTTTAGGCTTCTGTTTTAAAAGCGTGACAACGAATATAAAGCTAGAATTAGTGCGGTTCGTTCGCTCTTTTTTTACATTTGAAAGTGGCAAACTTTAAAAATATCATCAAAAGATAATTCCAAATTTCAAAATGAACGCATTTTTGTCAGGTGCTTAAAAGATTATTCAAATTTTTTAAATTATTTTAAAATTTTTAATAAATTTCATGTTTAATAATTATGTTCCTAACAATATTTGTCGCTCAATTAGTAAACAAACGTGATTGGCGACAAAAGATAATCCGCTCGTCGATGGCTTCAGTTCCATTAGCTCTCCGTCAAAGTTACGCGAAATCATGCATATGTTTACAAATTTCGAAGATTCATAAGCAAACAATAAAGATACAAAAGGATAAAAAATTTAGTACTCATGTTTTCAGGGCTAACAATTGCTTTTACAATGAGTTCAAATGCATTTAAGTCTAGAATATTCAAAAATAATGCTCATAACAAGTTTCAAAGGAAATATTCTAAAGAGCTTTTTTTATCTAAAATGATACAATAACAAGTTGAATTTAGATGTTAAGACTTTTTAATCCCCTGATTTATGCCTCGTACACTCTTGCCCACAATTTTTTTGTTTGTTATTGAGACAAGTCTTTTCTGAATTTTTATTAAAAAAAAACTCACCATTAACTTAAAATGCATAAAAAACTGGGTGAACTAATAATTGAAATACCATGTGTCGTAATTCAAATTACAACAATGATGAGAAATTTTTCAAAAATGAGAAAAGTCAAATTATCGATTCTTGACAATAATTTAAATAATTTAAGTTTTTTGTTGAAAAATTCTAAATAGGCTCTATATTTTAATAGATAGTTTGCGAAATATTTTATTTAATTCAAATTTATAATTGTTAGAGAATTTTGAAATACAAAATGAAAACGACGTTTAATTTTACTGTTTTGATTTTCTATCGCTTTTACTTATTAACATTTAAGTCATTTCTAGATTAATTTTTTATGAATAAATTTCACTAATAGTAAAAAAAAAGTTAAATTACATATAAGTTGCCATTTTGTTTACCTCTAGTTTACTTTTTTATAACATTTTCTCAACATAAAACGCAAACTTTTGTTAACTACGCTTTTTGCGCTCTATTTACACTAAGCGAAAGCAATTAATTAGAATTTATTATTATTTGAAGAAGAACTTTAAAAAAAAATGAAGAAAAGCGCGCTAAAATAATTGTTTCATTGTGCAATTACGTTTTAACTGTTATAATAAATAACTTATGCAAAGTGTGATGCTTTTTTTTCTATTCGCTTTCTAATGAATTATGCATTTAAATGACTTCTGGGAAGCGAGCGAAACATTTTTTCGATATCATTATTTTCAAAACACTTTTTTCACTTCAAACAATATTAAACAAGTTTGTTCGTTCGATGTTTGCAACATTCCTGAACACTTTTCAGAAATGTTTTCATGCATGAGCTGCTTTCTTTCGCAAATCATTTATTCACCTAGACTTTAACTTTAAAAACTTAATAGTTCTATGAATGCAACTTCATTTTCATTCAATTTTAAGTTCGAGTAAATCTTATCATATAAACGTTTGTATGGAAAATAATTAATCAAATTGAAAAATAAAAATTTGTATTAACTTGACTTCTTTCCTGTTACCTATTCTGCTCCATTAATAGAGAAAAGATTGATTCAAATCAAACGAAAAAAATTTATTTTTATCTCTTTTATTTATTTTCGATAAAATTTCAACTTTGAGTCAGGTAGATAGTTGGAGTTCCATCGCCAAAAACTATTGAAACTTTCGCAAAGATTTCGGGCGCTTTGAAAAATTTGTGATTACATTTCAAAGTTGCCTTCATATTTTTAAAAACATCTGGTGCTGACTAACATCTAATAATGTTATTAAAATGATTTAAAGTATTGAGTTGAACTACAAAAGCTCAAAGATGCAGTTGTTTCTTAACCATCTAACAAGACACACTTTTTAGGGTGCCAATCGCCGATTTTCCTGAAACTTTATACACACATTCTATACGCAATACTTTTAATCATTCTAATAACATTAATAGATGTAAGTCAGCACCAAAATATAAATTACCAAATAGTTGAGCAATTTTTAGCAAACCAATTCTCTTTTTATGCATTTAAAACCCCACAAGCTTCTTGAAATAAAATTGTAATCAAAGTGAATCTGTTCACAATTCAATCACACAATAAATTGATCAAATTTTTACTACAAAATCGATTATTTATGCGATTCTTACTCTTTACGGATAAGCAGAGAAAACCAGACCGTCTGAATTTTGTGCTTTAGAAGTGAATTCAAATTAATTATTCAACAAGTATCATATGGCTTGGTTTGAAAAAGAGAAAGCTGCGTACAAGCGTAATCTAACAGCGAGCTGAATAATGAAAACAAACAATGCGAATCGAAAGCAATCAATATAGATGCGATGCAATGGAACGAGTTAAAACGATAGCATTTATACTATAAAATAGTTTCGTTTTCTCTCGCTTTGCGTGTGTTTCTATTTCGAGTCTCTTGAGTTTTGCGCTTTCAAAAGTGAAACTTTATTCGAAGTAAAAGCATGAAAGCCTAAAAAACAGCTCATTCGAGTTTTTGTCAAACATTAAGCAAATATCGGGCAAATGTTTATTTCTTGTCGAGCAAAGTTTACTTCTAATTTGGTGCGTGTTCGGAGAGCATTTTTTCGACGAAGGAGTAGAAAAAAAATTGTCTCTGTGATAATTTTCCTTAGAAAGAGTGAAAAATTTCTCTACTTTAATATTTAAAATGTAATTTTCTTTTCTTACCCGTTTTGAAGTTTGAATAAAATTATGCAAACCTAATTTGAGAATTTTCTTTTTTTCGCTATTCAATACAGTAGAAGGAAAGGATGAGATTTTTTGCTTTGTGGTTCGGAGATTGTTGAAGTGTTTCTTTGCTTTGCATTTTTATCTCGAAATCTTTTCTTTTTTCTTTCTGTACTTCGAGAAAACTTTGCCTTTAAAAGAAGAGCTTCATTTTATAATTTATCTCAATACAATGGCGACTATCATTGTGCGGATGCTTTGAAGCAGTGTACGAAAAAGTGAAGCGCCTCGTTTGTCGTTCTCACATTTTTCATTATTTAATCTTAGTTTTGTTTCGCAAAGAAAAAAAAGCTTAAACGCACCGAACTCTCATGTTCTACACAAGACAAATTTCTATATTTCACAAACTTTCGAAAGTATCGTGAAATTTTTACAATTCAAGTTTTTCTCTTTTTTCTGAACGAAAACTTTCGCAATAAAAAACGTGCTTCACGAAAGAAACCCAATTACATCTCTTTCTGCTCTATCCTCTCATTTCAATGCTCTTTGCTGCATCATTTGGCGCAATAAGCGAAAAGATGTTTCTCGAACGATCGTTTATTCCTCTTGGAGATCTCTATCACGCTGATTGCAATGTCAAGCGAACGTTAATTTCTGCGAGCGTATCATACGACATTTTCATACATTTGTGATTACTGTGAAAGCATCGCAATCAACATTAGCGAAACATTCGAACCTTCAAAAAGAGCAAATTTTCTCTTTTCCTTCGCTTCTCAGCGAACGTAACTCGTGTTTTGCTTCTCGTGACAGGCAAATGGACACTTCGTGACCGGACCCAGACTTGTGTCATGATTTTTGATGCAAAACTAAACAAGCAAAGTATAGCATACATAATTGATCTTTTTTCTGCGCTTTGACATCGATAAATGAGGTTGTCCCATCGCGTATCGACCGCTATTTTTCCATTTTTTTCTCTCGCTTCTCGCAAAAGCTCGCATTCGTAAAGTTTAAATCCATTTTTTATGTAACAAACTTGTCGATGTGACATGTTATGTTTCTCAAGTTCTAATGTCACGTCGTACATTGTGTGTGTTTCTGCTGTACGAAACTTTTTTTTCTTTACAATCTCAAAAAATAAAGAACAAGCGCAGTGAAATTTTCTCTTTCTTTCTCTTCTTACTGCAATATTTTTAGTACGCAACAATTTTATAAATTTTTGAAGCAACAAAGTCTGGATCAATGACATTTATGTTATTCTTCTTGTTTAATTTAGCTCCGTTTACTTTCGCTGATAATGGCGAGGTAGCGAAGTTAGCGAATTACGGTGGAAATGTGGCGAGCAAAAATAAATAAATAAAAGTTAATATTTGATATTGTCTAACTGAAATTATATATTTTTAATGAAACTAATGAAAGCGTAGAACGCACGAGATAACGAAAAAGCGGAGATGCAGCAAAAAGCTTTTTTTATCAAATAAAGTAGAAATTAAATTTGAACAGAAAAATTTAACACGAAAAATAAAACTAAATTAAAAAATTATTTGATTCATTTATTTCAATTTAGCTTTTCTATAAAAGATTTTGTGAAATTTTTTTAGGCACCATGATTTCGAAAAAGTCCTAAAAGTAGCTGCAAGCTTGAGAGTCAATTTATTTTTGCTTATCAGCAACATCCACGATAAATGTTCGAATCTGCATAGGATAAAGGGTGATAACTAATTCATTATTTACTCCATGATGATCTTCGAATGAATGTTCAGAGCTAATGAGTCCATTATCATCCTTCGTCTTCCATTTAAGTCTAGTCGCGGATGAGAGCAACTGATTGGCACTTAAAGTCATCTCTACAGCATTTGTGATTTTGAAAGGGGTGAAAAGGTGTTTTAAATAAACTTTGACAGGTTGCGATAAGCGCGAAGGATCCTCTGTTGACTCAAAATAATGCTCAAGTCGTAAAAGCACGCGTCCATTTTCCCATTGCTCTAAAGTTAATAAATGAACGTTCTCGGGTAAAGTCGTGTTCAAAAAACTGATGAGTTTCGTATTAAAGTATTGTTTACGACGTTCTTGATGATTATAATTAGAGAACGTAATCAATGGTGCCATATAAATCTCTTGCGCTAGTTTCCTGTGCATCTTTGCTCCATCTTCAATCTTCGATAGTATTAAAAAGTGTTTACCACGTACAACCAAGCCTCTGTCATCGACTCCTGTCTCGTTCAACGGTTCTCCAACACCAAATGCATCATCGTAAAGCAATCTTCTGTGAACCATTAATTCTAAACAACCATCGGTAACACTTGAACCTCCTTGCGTTCTGTCATTTAAAACAGTTAACTGTATATCTCGCTGCTCGTCGCGAATAAAAATACGACTGTTGACCGGGTAATAGTTGCCGGACACCGGCTCAGTTACAACATATTTCCATGTATCTCTGTGATCACGAACTCTTTTCAAAATTTGCCTTCCGTTTGAGTCGGTGTAGAATACTTTTTGTGTTTGCAAATCGGTTTCAAAATGTGTTATTATCTCTTTACCGATACCATCGGCAAAGGGAATCGGTCCGACCACCCAGTCGAATTCAATCAAATCTTTTGAAGGATCTACGCGAATAGATTGGCCCAGCCACGAATTGTACGTTTGATGAATTTCACCACCTCCATTTTTGTGGAGATGAAAGCTCGCTTTTGCTTCACTAAAATCGTGAGTACCATTTGGTCGAAATATATAAGCGCCTGAAGCTCTGAACACAGATTTGCTATTATTGCCCGCCATTCCTTGGTACCATTTAAAACTTTGTTTGGCGGATATAAACTTTCCATCATTCATTTGTATTCCCTTCATTTCACCCGATTTCGCGTCAAAAGTAACGATAAAACTTTTCGCTTTCAATTTAATAACATTTGTATCTTGTCTTGAGTTTGATTGCCATTTCCGTTGTCTCTGTGCTTTATGCACCTCATATGTAGTTAATCCTAACGCTGGAAGCGATACTTCAAACACTAACTCGAAATCGGCATGTGATTTGCGTCCAGGAATATTTTTAACATAATCTGGTATCGGAATCAACGTTGATTCAACTTCATCACCATTGTGGTCGAATATGTTGTAAGCTGATTTGCCGACCACTGGTAAACGAACAGTGAAACTGCGCTCGTGAACCAACGGATTATAAATGGTAACGGTAAAAGATTTGTAAGTTTCTGTAATTGAACATTCGCTTTCATTTAATTTCAAACAAAATGAAAATGATGAAGCGGTTAATCCCGGCAATAATCTCTTGTATGCATTTATTATAACACTTTGTGCGTTTTTCACGCCTCTAGACAATTGTCGCGCGTAATCGTACGCTACATGTTGTTTTTCGGTACCCGTGACGGCGTCATGATGTTGATTTACAGCCATCGCTTGTTTTAGACTATTGATCTCAAACTTTGTACGCTTATCGTTTATTCTTGAAAGTGTTTGCAATTGCTTCGTTATCTGAAGAATGTTGTTCGAATCTCTTATGTATCGCTTTTGAGCTGGTCTGCTTGTGAAGTAACCGGTCCAATATGAGTGTCTATCGGAAGAATAAGGCAGAAAATCATCGCGCTTCGTTGTCCAATTCAGACCAGCTTTATTCAATGCATACAAATAACATGATGGAGAAGAATAGAAAACATTCACTTTGCTGCCATTCTCTTGCTGCTCATTTACATACTTAATTAATTTGTCTAAGTTTTTATACCAAATGTGTGCATTTTGATACTGAAAATCCGAACCCATTGTCATGATTATATGATTTGTTGCATACTTTTCTGATTGTATAACTGATGCATTGATGAAATCATCAACTTTTCTCGCGACGTTGTAATCATCACTTTGCGGATCATCGATTATTGGTTCATCTGCACAGGTGTCATCAAAACAAAAACCATTCGGGGGATTATAGCCATTTGGAAGAGCACCAGTGAAAAGGTCTCCTCCGAGTACGGATTCATCGCTTCCTTTCCAAACAAGTTCCAAAGTTTTTTGTTGCGCTCGGTTTACTTTGTCCATCCAATCTAATCGACCGAAAAAAAGTCCGTCGAAATTCATTTTCGCGAACAAAAATGCTTGTTCACGTGAATGACCAAACGGATCAATTTGCCAGGCTACTTTCGGTACGCCACATTTGCCGAATGTATCGAGCAACTTGCGGTGACCGAACGTCATTTGATCTATAATCGCGTTATAATGCGCCGCAGCCTCATCATTCATGCACCAGCCTCCGCCAATGAATTCAAGGCGTCCTGTTTGTTATTTGCGATTTTAGTTCGAGTTATGAAAATAGAGTCATTTGTATTATGAAACTGCATTCTTAATTAAATGATAACGAATTTGCGATCAGAGAAACGAAAATCACCCCATTGTTGTATTTTAATCTCTGCAATGTTTACAAACAATGGTGAGATTTTGTGTCGCTTAGCAATTGAAGTGGAAAGCAAAATTATGCAAATTTAAAATGCGATTTAAATTATATTTTCTCATTACAAAATGCAGAGCTGAAAGCTTAAAATTACCTTCATTCACGAGTTTAACGACGATATCTTTTGTGACATTGTTTTGCTCTTTCCACCATTGCCAAAAGAATGCTGTTTCCACGTAAATAAATCTTCGCTGAGGATTGGCGAGCAATTCGGGAATCACAGAGTCCAAAATGTATTGGACACCTGCTCGTTGTAAATCGGTTTTTGCGCCATAATAATACTGATCTACCGTTTTCAGCCAACCGACGTCATCGTGAGTGTGACTTACGATGTGCACGTTTAGATGATCAGCTTTGCCCGCTGGACAGTGCTCGTAGTCGCATTTGACAGCGTATTTCACACTTCTGGCAAAGCAAACGGTTGAGGTGAATACGAATAGTGGTAATACGAATGCGAAAGATAAAGTTCGCGTCATTTTACTTTCAAAAAATAACTTCGAGTGCGAATTTTTTTCCTCGTCATTTAAAGCGAAACTGAGCGAAAATATTTTCCAACACTAAGCTCTTTGATAAGACAAGGTATCAAAAGTATTCTCAATTGGATGAAATTTAAAATTTCGCAGCATTTTTCACTTCCTCGTTGAGCAAATGAAGACTGAATGCCGCTTTCGCGACTTGTTCGACAATCGCAATGCAACTGTAATTTATCCATTCAATCTTCGTGCAATCTGTGGCATGATTTATTTTTGAGAATAAAAATAGAATACACACACTACATCTATCTGTTTTTAGGTCGCAATTTTACAATAAATCATCGAACAAATCCATATTCTATTCGAGGTCATAATTCATGGAATCAAATTCGACATCGAGCAAAGTTGCAGAGATCACAAAGTTTGAAATAAAGCAAATCTTTATTTTTCTTTTCAACTATATAAGATGGAGAGAAAGCGAAGTAAGTTGATTTTGTTTTCTTCTTATCTGGTTATTTATTGAAAGAAAAAAAACATCAGCAGTAAATTATCGTTGAGTCCGAAAAAATCAATTGAATTTTATACGCTTATCAATGGGGATGTGTTGTATTTTATCGAAAGCTAACACGAAAATTTTACCATTTCAAATGCAATTGTAGGAGATAAATTTCGTATACTGTTGCGGACGGATGAAATCAACTCTCTTTGTGTAATTTTTCGATTGTTATAAACGTAAAAAAGCGTTCTGATAAATAAAAAAGTGAAAACAGCTCTGTCGTGAGTTGTCATTTGTAATTTACCGATGTTTTCACATCGAATGCGAAAGCGAAGTGTGAAGAGGAGAGAGAGCAAGTGAGATTTGACGCAGCAAAAAGTAAATTCGAGCAAACTTATCTCAATAAAAGAAGGAATTAAAAGCGATTTGAAAGGAGAAAGCAGCGAAAAGAAAAGCGATGTAAAAATAGAATTCAGTGACATTAAAATGTTGCGCACAGCATTTGTGTACAATGTATTTCAAAATAAGACGCCATCGCAAAACAAAGTTACCGTTTAATCGTTGTCAAATTAAATGTTCGCATTTTGCTTTAAAAGCTTAAAGCATTTTAAATTAAATGAGTAAACTTTATTTAATAAAAAATGGTGAAAAGCAAAGTTTGAAAAAAGAAATCATAAAACTTAAACAGATAAAAAGTCAATAAACGCTTTACGAAAACAAAGATTGTGTTTCAAACAACAAACGTTACATTCATTTATTTAATATGCAATTTCAAAATTATGAAAAATTGTGTTTTTTAGTGAGAAAAAAGTTATTTTGCATATTAACAGCGTTAAATGAAAAAAGAGCAAACGAGTTCTGAAAAAAATGTAAACTTAGAAATATGAAAATATAATCATGATGAATACATGCTTTAAATATAAACATACCTCACCAAGAATGAGATGTAAGTGCGGCATATGCACCGGCATACAGTGCAGCGGTTATGAGTGAAAAAAAATTCTTGCAATGCAAGAAATGAAAGATAAAGCTTTGAAAGTGTGCTCGCGACGAAATATTATTATTATTATTAAAGCCCGATTTTAGAAACGAGGAAAAGTAAATGTAAGCCAAAATTTCATACTTCTCGCAACGACAACGACGCAAAATGATGCCAAGAAAATTTTGCGTTACTCACAATTTTCACCTTTTCACAAGACAAGACAGTCTTTTTGACAGAACGATAATGTTTAAGGAGATGTTTCGAGTTTTATTTTCTCCGTAATCTAGCGCATTAGATTTTTTTATGTGTTTACAGACTAAAAGAGTGAAAGAGATGGAAAGTTAGTGAAGGAGAAGCGGTGAAAGAGAGTGAAATGCTTTTCTCTTTATGTTCTATTATTTTAAGTCAAAAGTGAGAAAATTTTCACATAATGAAATAAAAAACGAATAGTTTAAAGAAAATTTCTTGCGATCTTGTGTT
This sequence comes from Dinothrombium tinctorium, assembly GCA_003675995.1. NCBI lineage: Eukaryota > Metazoa > Arthropoda > Arachnida > Trombidiformes > Trombidiidae > Dinothrombium > Dinothrombium tinctorium. The sequence goes on along the minus strand of NCKU01002905.1, from coordinate 1,710 downwards.
TTGATAATTTTCAATCTTTGTGCGGCGATGATTAGAATTTATTTCAATTTGAAATCGTTTTCGCTCACTTTGTGTTGAAGCTAAAAAATTGACTACAAACACTTAAATACTGTGATCATTTGTTTTTCACTGATTTTTTTCAAGAATCGTAAAGTTTAAAAATATCGCACGTCTTTGTATTTGTGCTGTGTATTCACATTTTGAAAAACGAAAAGAAAAAAAGCCGATCGTTTCACACAAGCAAAGTACACGTATGTCTATCATGTCGATATTCTCTTTCCACGCGGACGAAGGCAGTGGACTCATAAGATTGTTGTGGACATGGAAAGGCAGTGTTTGGAAACTTGTGTACCGCGAATTATTAGTATTTTTTGTCATTTATTTGTTACTCGCACTCACCTATAGATTGATTTTGCCTGAAAGTCTGAAAAAGTGAGTACAGCTAATCTTTTGCGATTAAATTTCAATTTTTCGCTGAATTTGAATGCCGTGTTTCAATTATTTTCTAGTTTTCAGTTTCGATTTTACAAAGCGCTCACTGTTTGCCAGCATTTCACCGGCTTCACGAAGAAGCGAAATAAAAATGTTGGCAAAACGCTTTGCTTCTGTTGAATGCATTTTATAAATAAATCAAAATAAATTTATTTTCTGCTCCGCTCATAAAAAGCTTTGATTCACAATTTTTGGTTCGGGCAAACTCGCTGCTTTAATTAATTATTTCGCAAAACGTTATATTATGTTATTCGTTTTTGCTGTTTGATGCTGCAAAATATAAATTGAGAAACTTGGTTGCGTTAATTTTAACGCTATTTACTTCTCTCGCTTATCTTTCACCATTACTTTGTGCCAAACACAAAATGCATCGCTAAACGCATTTACTTATGCATATGTAAAATTTAATTCCTTCGTCTTTTATTTTCTCTCCATTCGAATTAAATCAGCGTAATATTTTCTTTCTCCTTTCGTATGATTTTACTCTTTGCACAAAAAAATTCAAATATTGCGAGAAGAAAAGCGAAGCACACATTTTCAAAATCGATAATTTTCCCATAATTCGCTCAACTTTAAATTGAATTTAAATAAATTCAATGAATGCATAAAAGTTTCTCGAGAAAATTTAAAACTTTTCACTCTCTCGAAATTTATTTTCAGTTTTTGTTTCTTTTTCACCCTTTTTATGCTTTGCTTTGCTTCTGAAATGTACAAAAAGATTCAAAATTTTCATATACGCACAGTTTTTGCAATTTAAATTTCAAAATTCTTCTTTCTTTATTAAGATTAAACTATTGTTTCTGTTTTCAAGTAAAGCAATTGTAATTTCACTTCGTCGAAATCATGTGTATAGAGCGCTTTTAATTTTACGAACATTTCATTTCATATCATTCGTGAAATTTTTTTTTATTATTAAACGTTAAAGCGCAAAATAAAAGCGAAATAATAGATAAAGATGGAGAGAGATAAACGAGAATTCATAATCAGAAGCTATGTTTCTAAATCTCATTCCAAAAAGCTATAAAAAGCGCGTTTTAAAATAAAAGAGAGAGAAAACCATTTGAAAATTAGGTTAAGGTTTTACGCTTGTGTTCGCAAAAATTTGCATCGCATTTTTAAAACAAAGTTTTTTTAATTAATTATCGCATTATTTGCTTAATAATTAATCGAGTGCGCTCATTGCTCATTAATCCTTCAGTAATTTCAGAAATGAATTGA
>NCKU01002904.1:0-17010 GCA_003675995.1 Dinothrombium tinctorium | reverse complement strand
TAGTATCGAATGTAAATGAATATAATTGAGCTAGTGAAGGCACTTTCTTTAATTAACTTTGACAGTTGCTTTAAAATAAGGTAATTTTCAAATAATTGAAATGAATTTTCGGTCGGAAAAAACTCTCATGAAAACTCAATTTCAATTTTTAACTTTTAAGTTCAGACGTTCTCCACTAAGAAGATTCTCAATTTATGGCAATGCTTTGAGCAAAGCAGACTTTTTTAAGATACCCGTACTACAATGGATAGCAAAAACGAATGCATTAAACGTATATAAAACGTTTTGTGTTCAAAGTAGTACTATGCGTGATAGAATTATATTACAAGGAAAAATTTATAATTCAAAAATATTTATTCCAATATTTTCTCAAATCATTTTTGTAATTTTCCGAACTCATACAAAAAACTTATTCAAAAGAATGCAACACAGTTAATGCATTTTCATTTTTCACGCGGCAAAAGTAAATAGCGTTTAAAATTTGAGTAGGTAACACAACAAAGCGATAAAACAATTCAGACTGATAAACATCGAGCAATGAGCATGGAGCACAAAATAATAATCGTTATTTTAACGAATGTTTGTTTTGTTTTGCTTAACATATTGAACAGCATTTCACGTAAAAAATTGAATGAAAAAGTTTTAAATACTCGAATGAACGTGCAATTATTGTTCTCTTTGAAAACTTAATCAAATAGACAGCAGCAGCTAGATGCTGGCAAAGAAATGAGGATTAATAATTGTAGTATTTATTATTTATTTTAAAGCGAGATTTGTTTAAAAACGAGACTCCTTAAATAAAGCATCGATTGTTCGATAAAGTCGCTGTGAGCGGTGTCCTCAATTTAAGTGTGCAAAGAGAGAGAGAAAGAAAAAAGAGAAGAAACATTTTACTGCTTTATTTTGAATGCGTTTTAGAATACGAAACCGAAAACCAGTCAAAAGAGAAGGCGCATTCAGTGAATTGCTCGCCTCGAAAATGCTTTATTTCTCGCAAGTAGTGCTAGCGCACACTGTTCTGTCGCTTTTCATTACAATTGCTTTCGCTTAAAAAGTACAATTTTCAATTTTATTTTTTTTCCATTATGTTACGTTTAAACTTTGTTTAAGTTTATTAAAAATGATTAAATTACCTCTTCCGACCGCCTATGTTCCGCGCAGTCGATGCAGTGATATCGGTTCTAATTATAATTTTAATAGTGATTTTCAATTGACCGGCAAAAGAAGCAATGCTCAACCGTCTCGATTCAATTCGAATTACTTTAAAGTGCAATCACTTCACAATCGCCTGCTCATTTGGCGATCGTTGTCAATGGTAATGTTGTTTATTTTTTTTTTATATAAATGGTCACGACTTTTAAATCTCAAACAGCGACAAGTTTTTTCACTTTTTTCTTTAGCTTCTGTTTGTAGACTAAATATGTTTTAAGATGTTAAAACTACCACTTTAAGTTTTATTAATCTTGTAATTAAGGATAATTATTTCACTTTTGCACCATTTAGGGATTTTCACTGCTAGCATTCGCAATTCTATTCGTCAAACTACACAACGTTAATCGCGAAATTAATTTCTTGAAATTTATTAATGCGGAATGGATCGAGCAAAACGCACGTTCTACAAATAATTCAAAGCAAGCCAAACATAATTCAGTAAATCATGTAGAGAATCTAAAGCAAGATATCGATTTGTTAATTGGTAAGTGATTTTCAAGAATTGTTTGCAGCTGCTAACTAGCGAACTAAGTTTGTGCGGCTATAATTTGCTCTCGAGAAATATTTAATATGAAAAAATTTAATTAAAATGTAAAAAAGTAGTAAAACGCAATATTATCAATTTAAAATGGAAAAGACCTAAATTCGCGTATCGTATAATCTGCAACTGTTTTTTCTTTTACGCGTTCTCAAGTTTAAGGCTAGTCTGAGCCTCAAGCGCTGGCGATCAAATTTGGAGCTGCATTTGCTTAAAAAAACATCTCGCTTTTAAACCCGATAAAAAGAAATTTTACTAAAAAAATTTCATTTTTAGGCCACTTGTGGTCCTCCCGTACAACTTTGATTTTAAGCATGGCATTTGTTTCAATGTACATTTTAAGTTGGGGTTTGCTGGGGTACGCTATTGGCGGACACAGCAACAAAGTAAGTTTTTCAAAAAACGATACTCGTTCGAGAACAATTTGCATAATCACCGTAATAATGAAACGAACTTAACGTTTTTCATTTTTTTTTCGTCTGTGATGTATAAACAAAAGAACGCTTTTGTTTTACGGAAGTTTTAACTGCAAGATTTGAAATAGTGAAACAAATCTACTTTCGTATCGATTGACCGAAAGTAGAAGATTATCATTTTTGCTTGTCTATAGTAAAGTAGAATTTGCCTTCGAGCAAAATTTTGTTTACGAACTCTCGACTTAAACTTCGTAACCTCTTCGTGTCTGTGTGATTTCATGTATTGCGGCGATGAAAACATAAGTAGACAAGTTGCATTTAAGGGGTGAAAGTATAGCAGTTAACCTAAATTTTCGAAAATAAATTTTATTTCTCGATAAAATCATCTCTTCATTTAAAAATGTAAGTAAAGCGAAATGACAAAATGGGCAAAATGGGTTAAAAACTTTATGAAAATAACGCGTTTCGCTTGAATTCAACTTTAAAACTTTAAGTGAATTGAGCGCAACTGAAATGCATATAATTTTAGCTTTGCCAATACTGATGCAATTTCACACACATTAAGTTTCGCGTAGTATATGGTTTTTGATAAAAATCCTCATAATTGAATTAAGACTTGTGTCATATCGTTTCACAATCTATTGAGATAGTGTCATCAGAGGAAAAATTAGAAAGAAGCTCAGTGATGATGAGCCGAAAGTAGAACATTGAATTTGATTTCGTTGATAGTTTGCACTAAAAGTGTAAATCGAGTGAAAATTTTATTCTTATTCTTCAGTGAATTTCTATTTCAAAACAAAATCTAAATCAAAAGTCAAAGTTGCTTCGTGAAAAGAATTATTTCAGAATGCGCTAACGAGATGAATAAACTTTTTGGTCAGAAATCTAGCTCATCACTTAAAGCAGTTCTACTGTTGGCCATTTTTGCATCTGTAGACATTGCCGCGAGCGCCGGATTCGTTTTAGTTCGTCTGGTGATGGTATGTTTATCGATTTTTGCTTCGAATTCTTCTACATTTCAGAAAAAAACACTCAACTTAATTGCGATTGTTTATTTTTCACTCTAGTACATGTTGAAAAATAATCACTCGTACAAAGAGTTGCGTATTCCGTCAAGCGTTACTGAAACAGATCAATTCACTGCAATTACGTCTCTTCGATACTCAACATTACAGGTAATAATAATAATATGCAATATATTCTCACTCAAAATATAATCGAATTACTTCCGTTGATTTTTTTCGAAGAAGAATAATAATTTCTTGTCAATAAACAATCAAATTTGACTGTTTATGCAATTGATTCTCTTCACACGAGTAAAAGATTTGCTTTTTCTATTTCTCAAAAGTCAAGTTCGGGTTCAATTGATATACTTGTCTCCGTCATTATCGTGTTTTTAACTTCACTTCGCCTATATACCATATTTTGTGCGGTTTCTTATTATAACAAAGCACGAAAAAGCGCAAAAGGTGTGTAAACTTAATGCTTGATCGCATTGAAATAATAAAAAAAAATTTTAGACATTGCTTGTTTCAACGACGTCTCCAAGTCCGTGAATTCTAAATATTTGAACAGCGAGCTTCAAAAACGAATGCATCCGTCATATTTGTAGGTCAACACTATTTATATACCTCAGTAATGATTGTTTTGTCTTTTCTCACCCGATAAATTAGCGAAAAGCGAAATACACCGAGCAAAGAATATGTAAATGAGCGTAACAACTACTCGGCGACAGAATCATCTACATTTGAGGAAGAGTTTGAGGAGGAAACCATCAAAGTGGAGGCTGCCGAGATGCCGTTGAGTATGCAACGGATGGCAATCACGGCCGCACTAGAAGCTTGTCGCATGCATCGAACGGAGAAAAAGATTGCCGAAACAATAAAGCAAAAGTTTGACGAACATTTCGGCGTTTCTTGGCATTGCATTGTAGGTCGCAATTGGGGCAGTTGTGTCACACACTCGAAACAGTGTTATATTCGATTGCTTTATAAGAAGTTAACGATACTTCTCTACAAGTCCACTTGAAATGGCATCAATTTGATAAATGTATTTAAATTTTCATTTTGTAAATAAAGGTAGATTTACGGCTTTAAGCTTAAAAAAATTGAAAATACCGCTTATAAAATTAAGGGCACAAACATTCGAAGCGAAATAAATAAACTTTTGAATGAATTTTTAAATGATAATAATGATAATAATTGAAAATAAAATTTCAATGAATTTAAGAAAATATTTGAAAATAATTTGATTTTAAAAGCGCAATCAAAAATTGATAATTAGGTTTAATTATCAAAATTGACTTTTTCAAAATCAGGAACAACAAATCTGATTATCTAATTTCTGAAATGCATTTCAGAAATCTGTAATTGGGTCAAAGCCAGTTTTTTATTTTGTTAGGAAATCGAAGATCAGCGGAAACGATCGAAAGTCAAAATTTAACCAAACGAATTGCATTGCACACTTTTTTTCATAATTTCATAATTCATATCGCTCATTTCACAATCATTTCTTTCATAATTTAGAATCAAAATTTGTTCTACTCAAAAAATTATTTGTGAATGTAAAAAATCTGTAAATAGGAATTATATGAGCAATGTTCTTTCATGAAGAACAGTTCGTTTCAAAATTAAAAGTACATTTCAACCACTTACATCGCTGATGTTATTCTTTTTCGTTTGCGTGCTCGAAATAATGCTTCAAACTTATTTTTTACCATTCGCAACTTGTAATCGGTATCTTTCAAAGAAGGGAAAACAAAATTTGCTTCTTTACTAACATATTTATACTCTCAAAAAATTATTATTCGATAACAAGCTGAACAGCACGCATGCATTCGAGCTTTAAGTTCAAAAAGCGATATTTTGTGTTAAATATTTTTTTTCGGACTAACAAATAGTTGGCAGAATAAAAGAAACAAAATCATCCGAAATAAAAGATAAGCGCAAAAAAGAATATAATTTGCCAGCAAAAAGATATTCTATCGTAAAAGATAAAAAAATTTTAAAAACACTTATTTACTTTCTTATGAACATTGGTTATTTAATAAAGAATAAAAAACCAATAGATTATTAAAATAGAAGAAATTGTTAGAATGGCCCTTTATAAAGTTCTTAAAGTTTAACATAAATTTAAAAATTGACAAAATTCTTTATGGATAAAAGAGAACTTTCTCTATTTGTGGCATTTGGAGAGATAAATTATATTCATTTGGGAATTTTATATAAAAATTTAACTAAAATTTTCGCATTTCTATAGTTAATATTTATAGTATGTTAGTTTTTTAATTAACAGTCGCTGCATAAGATAAGAAAGTTTTCTTATACAATTAAGTGTCGTTTATATCTTTTTTTGTCTAGATAAGTTGAAGATCAGATAAATTATAAAATCAGATAAGTTAAAACTTAAATTTTGGAGACTAACGTTTTACAAATTCACTTTTCCTGGAAACTAATTTTTTTTTAAAATTTAGCAACGTGAATAAATATTCAATTTTTGACAATGAAAAAGTGCTTTCACGCATCGATTTTCTAATAAAAAATTCAGTTAAAAAGATAGTTTGACGAGAAATGTTGCTTGAAAGCCGAGAAACAATATATAATTGAGCAAATATGAATTTAAAGCATGAGTAGAGGCTGAACACTTGACTACCCTCACGTGGTACTTCCTGAGCAACAGAATGTCCACCAAACTAAGAATCCAGAAACCAGACTAAGAGCCAATTATAGGTTGGTAAGGTTATGTTAGGTTAATCACGTGCCTATCATGTGATCATAATGTGACGATCACGTGAACATCATGCGTCAACCACGTGGTTACAATGCGATGATCACATGAAAAGCAGGTGTCAATCACGTGATTATCATGCTTTCAAACAAAAACAGAAACATGCTTTCATATTTTATTTATTCCGTAATTTACTTTATTTGTAGCTAACACATGTGCTTTTCACAAATGTTACACCAAAGCGTATGTTTGAGAAAAAATGTGTGATGCAAGGGAAGCACTTGTAAATTTATTCAAGAGAAAAATTCGTTTTATGTGAAATACCCGATTATTTGAATATTCGATTTTATTCGATACAATACTTTGTTTTGAATATTCATTTCAATGTTGTTTTCTGACAGGTTAATTTGTGAATTATCTTTGGTCTTATTCGATTCATTCGATTTCAAAACCTTAATAATAAAAATTATCTCAAAACTGGTTAATAAGCTTATCACGGAATTTTGTAAGATAAGCAAAAACACACTCAGTCGCACGGAAACATTCCCATCGTTGGGATTTATGAAAACAAAAATTAGGGAATTTATAAGTATTTCGAACAATTAACGAGTTGATTTAATAAATATAAGTTAAACGTTAAAATACCTGATGCCCGCGAGTTGTCCGAAGAATGAGCAGTTGATGTACGACTGTGCTTAACACTAGTTTCCGAATCAATAGTGTCCGAAACACGAGTAGCTAAAGCATGAGTTGTCCGAGTCAAGAGCGTGCGAAATACTAATGTCCAATTAACAAATAACCTATGCACGAGTTGGCCGAAACACGAGCGTCTAAAGCGCGAGTGTCCAAACAACGTGTTCAAACGCAAGCAGCGAGTAACGTGCATGAATGTGAAAAAAAAACGGAAATAGAAGTAAGCTTTGGTAATTAGCATAAGGTCCATTTTTCGTCTGTTTGTTTACATAAATCAAAACAATGGGACTGAGTGTAACTTTTAATTTTTCGAATTTTAATGTGATTTCAAGATTGTAGAATCGTATGCACATTGACTAACATTTAATTTACTTGAGGTAGAGTGTTTTATTTATTTTAATGAAAGAAAGTGTTTTTTGACAAAATAACATCACATAAATTTAATTCTCTTCATGTATTGTGCTTATCTTGGATTTGGTATATATTGAAAATGAGACCAATAAAATGGTTCCTTTAAGAAATAAGTACCTCAACAGGTAAACCCGTGATTTGCAACAAGGCTTGACATGAGTACCTGTCTCGTCATGATTATACTTGATAGGTTTCATCTCATAACATAAAGTGACAATCTTGTCTCGTTTCACATATTCTCATTTTGGTTTGATAAAAATCTTTTAACATCGTTAATTTCAAAGGCGAGTTTTAAATAAATCTCAAGCCATTTTTTAACATGAAAACATCCTGATCATTTTGCGTGATTTCGTTTGTCGTTATTGTTCTAAAGCCACTTATTTCGATGGCGTTTTAGGTCAATTAAAATTTACGTTTATTTTTTCTGGTGTTTTCTAAATCATTTACTTATAATCTAGCCTTGCCTAGTTAAATTTCACTTTTCAATTTCATCTTGCTGCTCACTTATAATGATAACAAGCTTGTCAGTTTTAAGATTAAATGCAACACTTCACTTTTGTATCGCTAAATTGACAATGTGACTATTACGTTAGTTTAGAGTAAATTAATATTAATATTACTAAAGATTATTTTTACAAAATATTCCAAAAACTTTTCAACAAATATTTTAAAACTTAAAAAAGTAAAAAATTAACATTTTTAATTTTGTAAAACAAAAAATCTATTTTGTTAATGTAATAAAAACTTCCAACATCAAAAATTTGTTGAAATCCAAACAATTAGATAGGAAGCTATTCATACTTTTTCATTAAATTTTGCAATTATTTAAAACATGAATTTGATTACAACAAAAAAATGTGTCCAATTCATTTGTGAGCAGCATTCAACTTTGATTTCCTTATTAGAAAGTTGAAAAAATAACTTTGAAACCGATAATTCATTTGCATTTTAAAATTATCTTCGCTTTTTTTCGCGGTATTCCTATGTTCACCATCGGTGAAGGCATAGGTAAAATTTGTTTCTGGAATAAGTTAATAAGAGAATTCGCAATTACATCGGCGTTGTTTAACTGATATCCACCGCTAGTCATCATAGCTACAGGTATGTGTCGCTCAATGGCACTTCGAAAAACTATTTCATCACGCGCTTTAATTCCCTACTCGATTAAACATAATTAAATTAATCAAATATCAAGCAAATCTTGCCTCAGGAGTTATGCTTAAAGCTCCCAAAGGATCGCCTTCTAAAATATCTGTTCCAGCATTGTATAAAATCAAGTCGGGCGTGAATTCTTTTAATGCCTCTTCAATATGACTATCATAAAAATATGTCAAACAAAAAGAAAAATATTTTGGCAAAAACACTCACAACTGTAGCAACTGTAAATATTTGTCATCTTTTGTGAAGGATTTCAGGATAATCATTCGATCAATTCCATTTTTTGCCCATTCATCGCCGGGATAAATACTTCCATTAAATATGTCTAAAATATACACACGATTGCGTTCTCTTTCAGGCATTGAGAGCGCATCTCTTTCATGTCCATTGCCTTGATGTGCATCCAAATCAACGATCATTACTTTAAGCTTATTATTTACTTGTTCCCATAAATAACGGATACAAAGGGTTATATCAGCAAACATACAAAATCCTCCAGCAGATTCAGCTGAACAATGATGAAAACCACCTCCCAAATTGATCGCGTAACCATGTTTTAATGCAACATATCCAGCTAAAACAGTGCCAGCAGTTTGCCACTTTAATGGTGTTAAGAGTTTACTCCGAATGAGAAACATCGGAATACATAGCAGCAATGGCACTTCAGCAGCTCGCACGACAGTCATTTTACAATAATTCATCTTCATGATAAAGCTCTGCGAGTGCACGACTCGCAGTTCTTCATCAGTTATTGGATGGGGAGGTGTTAGAAATTCAATCTTCAAACCAAGTTGGACAAAATAATCATTTAAACGTCTTGCTATTTTGCCCCATTTTTTACAATCAAAAGCATGAATATTCTCCAATTTATAGAATGAAATATCATAACATGGATTAAACACTACACAAATATTGTTTTCTTTCAATTCGAATTGATGAAGAATGTGATTGGAAGTCTTAATGCTTCCAACTTTACACTGAGCAGAGTTCGATGTAGCGCTGTTTCAAGAAAAATAATTTGAAATTTGAACTTTTTTTTATGTAAATAACCTCATTTTTGGTTATGATAATAGAGGAGACACACTATACACAACCCGATTAAATTAAGTGAGTTCCAAATTAAAAGTTTCCTAAACTTTGGATCCAAATCACCTGCAAAATAGATTTTTTGTGAGTCTAAAATTTTGGTGTTCATGTTCCAAGTACAGAGAGTTTTTAGCAAATATAATGCTCATATTTTAAAAGATACGAGTCTAATACTTCAGACTATAATTTTAAAATAATCACGAGAAAAGTTGATTGTTAATTATTGATTGTTAATATTTTCTCATTATTTTAGTTGGTAAGATTTCATTGTTTTATATTTTATTTTATTTTTTACCTAAACGATACCAGTAAAGAAGTGTTCCGTGAGATCCCGCTGTTGAAGCAATGCAAAATAAAGCCATCAAATTAGCAAAACTGAAATGAACAAATATCAATGTGATTATAGTCCCGATAATAAGTAATCCACACGCGACTAAGAGTCCAATATTTATGAGGCGATCCTGCAAATGACATCGATATTAATTTCAATTTATTACATGTATTCAAGCGCATAATGCAATCGTTTGTCGATAATTATGGGTATACTGTCAATCGTTTTTGTCGCATTCTTTCAGCCGCAGTCGTCTTCTATCACGAAGCATCCATCGATCGAAGTGCGATGAAACCGAGTGGCAATCAGTAATCAACAGATCCATAAGCTTATAAAAACCTTGCTTATCATATGACATACATATACGTGACAAATGCATTTTACGCAATAGAAGGGCGTTTTAACCGAAAACTAAATTGGCGTATTCGTCAAGAAAACGAACGATCAGTGGTTGCAAAAGTGGATTGCGGTTTCGTTTTGAAAAGAGAGAGACGCGAGCAGAAAACGAGCAGACGAGCGATGGTTGACGGAGAGAAATGAAGAACTCACTCTGTTTCGAACTCTGTCACCGAACAACGGTCGTTCGTTTACACTCGAATTGCTCGGATAACGAAACAACGGCTCGTCTTCATTTATAGTGGTGATCGTTGACGATTGCGATTCGTTTATTCCCGTTATAACTGACATTCATTAAACACACTTTTCGTCGCATTCGTCCACCGCTCGAATAAAATTAACTCAATTCTGCGTTCGCTTCGAACGCAGTCAACTCTCACAGCCTCCGCCGAACGCACACAGCCGCCGTCTGACGGCTGGGCGCCGAAAAGTTAGCTTTCATAAAATCGATGCGAAAACTGATTTCGAAACGAGTCGCTTTTATGAACAAAACTATTTTTACGTTTCGACAAACGCGAATCCTTTTTTAAATTCGTTTTTTCTTTTCTTCTATGTTTGCATTTTAATGAAACACATTTTGAAAATCTTATTTCTTTCGTTCTTTCTTTTCAAAGTGCGCTTTTCCTACCGCAAAACGAGCTCAGTTCTCTTTATCTTTCGTTTCATGTATTTTTTATTTATGTCGTGGTATAAAAGACATGTTTTTAGCATTTTCTTTCCAATATATTACAATGCAATGGATTTATTATTTGGGCACATTATTTACACACACTTCGCATGTTACAAAAGAATGTCACATTCATTCATATTTAATCAATGTCGATACGTGTGTCTCATTTCTTTTTTCTTTCTTTTATTTCTGTACATAAAAAACGTGAATTTCAAAAAAGCGAATGAAACATTTTTGATGCAGCAATATGCGAAAGATATGTTAAACCCGTGTTGCAAATGCGTGCATTCCTTTAATTCGAAATTCGCTGTATTCCTGCAATAGAGAAAGAGAGAGAGAGAAAAACAAGATGAAAAACATTTTTTTAATATCGCATTATTACAAATATGATAAAATAAAATGGAAAATATGATAACATCGACAAACAAATTTTGGTTTTAGAGCCAAAAAATGAAAAGCTTTCGAATGAATGCAGTTATTTACATAAAACATATCTAGCGTTCGACTTCAAAAGTACGAATCTTTAAGTGGAGAATGTATAGGAAGTAGAATGAGACTTTTATCTATGCAACTTAAAGTTTATACATTATATCAAAATATCATAGAAATCGATGCGCTTATTGAAAACAAGGAATAAAAAATAACTCACAAATATAAACACTGCGTTTAATTCACTTTAAAGCTATTTAAAGGGTTAACGATTTATACATCTTACTTTAAATGCAGAAGCTACCGCAAAGTTTCGATAAAGGCCGGCTTAAAAACGTCATATAACACTATGTGATATTTGTATTCTTATGTCACTCAACATAAACCTCGATCGAAATTTCTGTTTGCACTGTAAAATTTAACAAGCGAATACTAAAATGGCTAGCGGAAAAAGTTAAACCATTTAATTGAGCTGATTTACAAAATAACCATTGATCGATATTTTAAAAACATGATATGGTGATCATATTTTTTAATTATCAGGAGATAAAATTCGAAATAAAGCAGATAAAGTTTTTTAAATTTTTTGAAATCACTTTTAAATACAATATTTTACTTGAAAATTTAAATTCGAATTAAATTTGGGCGATTAGTCGCTAAAAATCATAAAAAAGCACATCATTAATAAGCTATCGCAAAAATGAAAATAATTTATTTCAAAATTAATTTTCAATTTGATTTGAAAGAGCGCAAAATCAGAAGAGATAGTCGTCAACTGCTTGATTCATGTATAAGTAAATTTAATTTCAGAACTCAAGAACTTTTGTTAAAGACATTTTGCTTATCCTAAAAGTAAATTTCGTTAAACAAATTCATTTAATCTAATTTCGCTCGTTTCTTTGCAAAAATTATATAAAAGTTTTAAAAACGCTGAAGCTGCTTTAAGTTCTGCGAGTTAAAGTGAATTAAGTTTTTTTTTCTAAGCAAACAACATTTTCATCACATTAATGTAATTTAAAGAGCTTAGAAACAAAAAGAAAGTGAAAAGTATGAAAAATTTTCTATTTCTTCGATTTGTGCAAAGAAGAAAAGAGAAATGATCAGAATGCATTAAGAAAGAAAAGTTTACACAGAAATTTCATAACAAAAGCGGCATTATTTCACTTTGAAGCAAAATTTAACTGAAAAGATTTTCGAGAATCGAAGAAAATAAGTTGAGAAAATAGGATGAAAACACTTACAATTTTATAATCTCGTGCTAAAAGAGACTTAATTCAAGAGTTGCTTTGAAATTACAAGATCTGATGTCTCTTCTCTTGATCAAATCGATTTTTCGCATCGATCACTTTTCTAGCGTGTAATCAACGAATTTAATTTTATGATTAAAGCAAGTTGAGCTTTTTATATCAGTTTGAAAACAACAGCAATGAAATTGAGTGTATTCTGTTGCAAAGCTCGACACATAAAGTCAATTATTCGACAAAATGGAGTTCAGCTAAAGAAAGAAAGAACAATGCTCCAAAAATGAGAATGGAAAGAAATGACTTGAACATATTTTCAAGTTTGCTTTCAGAGATTACGCATAAAACGCCTAAAACTAATTAAAAGCACTTGGGAAGATTTAATTAAGTCACGAATATTGCACTTTTAAGCATGTCATTCATTGAAATAACTAAAGAAATATTTTGTTTATCTATGATTTTATTTGGTTTTTCAATTAATCGATTTAGAAATTATAATGCTTTGAAAAAAGAAATTCGTTAATTTAAAAAATGAGATGATTGAAATAAAGTATTTGATGCAAATTAAAAAGGAACAAAATATGATTTTACTTCTTTAAAACATAAACATTGAAATATGCAAATTGAGAGCTCAAATCAAAAGCAAACTGTTCAAACCGTTTTTCCTTCTTCTCAACTACTTTAAAAACTCTTAAATTTTAACTTTTTGGATAAGTAGCAGGTCCTTGTGTAAACTTTATTTGCAAAAATTAAATGTTTACGATAGGCGTACAATAAAATTACGATAATTTGCATATTATGATTTGGCAATTGTGTAAAATTAATAAAAAAGTTCAACATTAATTAAAGTTGAAGACAATGGTAAAAGGACAAGAATAGATTAAATGAAAGATGCAATAAACTACGGCTTTCGCTTAGCAATCTTAAAGAAATTAGCAATCTTAAAGAAAAAATCTTATTATCATATGTTAATATTAGTAAGCAATGAGAACTGCTCTTTTCTGCAGATTAATTAATAATTTCGCTTTTTTATTCGTAAAACCTTACTTGACAGAACCTTAAGCTTTTAAAAACATCACAATTACAAATAATAATTTTTGTTTGAAATGTAAATAGAAAAATAAGAATAATTTGCTTTCATTTTTCTTTTTACATATATTTAGAGCAAAAAATAAACTTGAGTTTGCTCTAGAGATAAATTATTCATAGTAAATAACTTAACAAGTAATTCATTTGTTTACTATGAAAGTGTTGAGTAAATAAGCGAATTCCGTCATTGGTTATTAATGCATACATAGAAAAACTTGCTGAAAACAAATATTTGCATCAATGGCTTTGCACTCTCGATTTTGAAATGAATGTAGTACAGTCATAGTCAAATTGACAAGATTCAGTTTATACAACTTTTACCGCAACATTTACACGCTCAAAAGTGCGACATTTTTCTCGCTCAAGCCGTTTTTAACTCGAGAACGAGTGTTTTTAGTAAATTAATTTAATAAATTTAAAAGTATTAAAAATATTTAGACTGCCTACCCTGAAAATTCTAAAGGAAGAAAATAGCGACGTGTTAAACGTAAAAAGATTGCGAAACACATAAAACCACGAAATACCACGGGGAGAATCGCTGCGAAACTCGATGAATTTTTGTCAAGTCGTTAAGAAGTTTTTTTGGCAAAAGGAAACTTAAATAAAAACTGAGCACAAACACTTCTATTTGAAAGGCAAGAAAATCTACTCCAGTCGTGCAAAACCCAACGATAAAAACGACTTTCATAACCGACTTGACATATCGACACACACACACTGTAGACATATCGAAAGTTACACTGTGTATAATACTTGATGATATGCATAAAATGATACACAAG
Source organism: Dinothrombium tinctorium (assembly GCA_003675995.1). Taxonomy (NCBI): domain Eukaryota; kingdom Metazoa; phylum Arthropoda; class Arachnida; order Trombidiformes; family Trombidiidae; genus Dinothrombium; species Dinothrombium tinctorium. The sequence continues at coordinate 2,832 of NCKU01002904.1, read as the reverse complement.
GGAACGATTTAAAAAATTTTACTCTCAAATATTCAAAGAAATGATTTTTTAGTAGCCTATACTCATTCACATAATTTAGTTCAAATTTTCGATTATCATTTCATTGAAAAAAAGGAAAGTCATTTATTGATGGTTTTATTCTTATTGTACTACAAATTAAAAAATTTATTTTCTTTTATTCGCAAGTTGAATATTTTCATTATTAAGTCTAGTTACATAAAAGTTCATTGACTAATTTATTTTTTAATTAATTTAAATTAATTAATTTTTAAAGTTTTTGAAGTAAAACATTTTCAATGCATTTTGGAGTTTATAATCTAATCTCTCAGATAAAATCAAAGCAATTTGCTTTGGTCTTGTGTTTTCAGTCTTGAAAAATCTAAATGCATATTGAATAATGTTTTAAATGCAATGAATATTAAATTTATTAATGCTATGAATAGGTTTCTTCGCATAAACGACTTTTATGATTAAAGCACCACTTGCTAAAAACTTTCTTTCTGTGCGAATTGATTCACGTAAATCTTTTAAGTTTTGAAAATAATCCAATTACACATCGAATAATGTTTTGAAATTCATGTTTTCTATCAAATCGCAGCATTTCGAAAACTTTCTCTTGCAAAAAGTTAGCAAGAAACGGATTACATTTTCAGCATTACAATCCTAAAATTTTCATAAATTTTCATCGTTAAAAGAGATAATTTATAACGTTAAACTGAAAAAATATTCAGAGTCAGTCAAAGTTGAATTGTTTTCTCTTTTCTGAATTATTTTTCGTAAGATCATTTATTGTCGATACGACAATTATTTTTAAATTCAAAAAATTGATGGAGAAACGTTTTTATTTCGAAAAGCGAAGTCATCTTTTACAAGTTTTTTCTATTTTTCTTTCAGTGAGTCGCAACAAAACATATTCAAGATAAAATTCAAAGTAAAAATAAAAATTACAAAGAGAGTTTCACAGACGCCGTGAGTTTTCGAAAAAGCAAAATATTCGTTTTGAAATTCGAAACATTGATTAATATTCGAGAAAAATAATCAAAAATAAAATAAATTAAAACGAATTAATAATGGATAATAAGCTATTATTGCTTGAATATTTTGAAATTAAAATTTGCTTACTTTTGTTCGAAAATGCTCGATTTCATTATTCTATTGGAAACGAAATTAAATTTAATTAAGTGAAGTCTTGAGTATCTTGAGCTAATAGAATTTGTGATTTTTTGTTTTAATCATTAGGATTGTGAATTCAGGCATTTTTTACTGATTCGAATTTATGTAAATTGAATCAAAAGCAGCTTTAAAAAAAGTTCTTGAATCTCTAATTTGCTTTACAGTCTTTTAAACTTACCTTTCACATTTTGCAAAAACACTTTCATCGCGCGCTTTGGTGAAAATAATCTTTCACTTTTTGCAAAAACACTTTCACTCTTTGTAGCATTATTTCACCATCACTTGTAAATCTTCATTTCGAATGCATAAATTGTGTACAACAGTGAAAATATTTTAGATAAGTTAAAAAAATTTCACGAAAATTAAATATATGATAATTAATCATTGATTAGTTTTTTATTAAATGTGGTTAAGCATATGAAGACCAATGCCAGGAACCATATGAACGAAAAAACCGTAATCGGGTGAGTCTAGTAAGCTTTCACTTATGTGAAAAATGAAAATATGAAAAAAATATACAATGAAATCTCTCTACAAAAGACCAATGATGACAAAAAACTAATAGGAAAACTCTTTTGCCTTTTGATTAACAATTTTTTACGAAAAAGGCAAATTACTATGCTTACACTTAAGCAATTGACGTTTCGGACGGCAATCGGTCCATCATCAGGTCATTTTTGAAAGTGAGAAGTGCGAAACACATTTACAGCGGAGTGGCAGAAGACCTGATGATGGACCGAAACGTCAATATCTACATATTTAATTTTCGTGAAAATTTTTTAACTTTCTTAAAATATTTTTTAAAATATTTTCACTGTTTTACACAATTTATGTATTCGAAATGAAGATTTATAAGTGATGGTGAAATAATGCTGCAAAGAATGAAAGTGTTTTTGCAAAAAGTGAAAGATTGTTTACACCAAAGCGCGCGATGAGTATTTTTGCAAAATGTGAAAGACTTTCTTCAAAATGTGAAATGTAAGTTTAAAAGACTGTATGTTAATTATCATAACTTTTGAGAATACTGTGCTTTAAATGTATCAATTCAAGAATTTCTTTGGATTTTTTTAACTTTATGCTTTTTAAAATGTTTATATTGAACGATTGAAATTTCGCTCTACCTCTGTTTACATGCGAAAAACAATTAAAAACATTAAATTTTAAAATTTAAATCCAAAATTATCATACATTTCATATTATCTGTTTGCTTCATTGCATTTTTAGTTTAGCTAACCAAAAGAGTTAAGGAAATCGCTAATGAAATGAAGCAAAAAGCAATTTTCAAACTTGAAAAATAAGCAAATGTCACGAAGGCAAACACGCATTCACAATTTATTTCTTAAACAACATTATTTTAAATGTAAATCACATAATGGCGTCAATTTAAAACTTGCTTTAAACATATGATTCAATTTCACCCTCTTGTGCGTAGAAAAGTGCAAAACGAGGGTCACTGAGTTCAAGTGAAGCACTTTTCTAAGGTCTGAAGAAGGAAACAGTGGTCTTTGAAACGTAACCTTTGCTTGTTAAGCAAAAAAGCTTTTCTTCATGAAATTTGCTTATAATTACAAATTTAAAATAAGGCGAAAAATATGAAAGGTGTATTAACTGAGAATTTCAAACTAACTGGCAAATTAAGAGCTCAAATTATCTCTAAAA